>JAULJZ010157674.1:0-27867 GCA_032270985.1 Heliamphora pulchella | reverse complement strand
ACATACATTGCTCATAAAGATTCTCATAAAATGGAAAACTAATTTTATTAAAAATAAAATTAAATACTAAAAACATAGTTTTCAGTATACCAACCCTAACACACACTACGTTCGGGAATCGCATAAGAAAATACAGTAGAAGGTTTGACCGAAGCTTCAACTAAGAATCAAAAGTTCGTAGTTGGAGAATCGACAAAAAAGGTATTCTTCTAAATTAACTGTGGTGGCATGAGTTTTATTTTGATCGTTCAACATCAAAACGTTTTATCTGGAGCTCGTTTCGGTGATTGCCCGTCTAATTATTTTTTTATCGAAAATCATTTACAAAAACAATGATTTTGACAGTTTTGCCTCCAACATCACAGACCTAATGTGGTGATTTTTGTAAGGACCCGATTTCTGAACCTTGTGGTTAGTATAGAAAAAAAAATAGAAACATGTCGCGAAAAAAAAACCCAAAAAGCTAAACCCTAGAATTGAATCCCAGAAAGAAAACCCTAAAGTAGAAGAGCAATTTCTTTAATATAAGCAATTATTTAAATACCACAAAATAATAAAGTCATAAATTTCACACCAGTCGAGTTCTCTCTCTCTCTCTGTCTTTCTATCTCTGTTTCTCTCTCTCTCTCTCTCTCTCTCATCACTTCTTCTACACACTCAAATTCCAATCTTACTTAAAACTCATCCTAAAATTTATCATAAAACACACCACAAAGATTCACCATAAAACTGTCATGAAACTCAACATCATTCTCAAAATGCATAACCCCATACTCATAATGTCTTCCATTAACCCACAAAATATGTGTATATATATATATATATATATATGTAATAATTTAATTCAATACAATAATAATAATAATAATAATAACAATAATAATAATAATAATAATAATAACAACATACATGCTCATAATCTCACATCAAGGCTCAATCTCTCGTAATCTCACATACTCATAGCCCACCTCCAACCTAACATATTCCACCAACTTAAAGCTCTATATAAGATTCCTCTTTCCCTTCTAATTTTTAGCTAAGAGGGAGGAATTGGGAGAGTCACAATCAGATGTTCTTAATCTCTAAGTGTTCTTAAGAGAGAAGCAAAGAAGAAGCAAGAAGGAAGAGGGAAGACATTCCATTGAAGCTAAGTCTAAGATTTTATTACTTAATCCTACATTTGATCTTGAAAGTATGTTAAACTCTCTAAAATCCTCTATTCTTACCCAAATTTAAATCCATCTCTATCAATCTAAGAGATAAAATAAGGATTCTATTGTAGATGTTTTTTTTTCTTTTTTGGTGAAGAGGGACGCACTGGATATCTGTTGTTTTTAAAAAAATAGAGTCGCCACTTAATTTTTGAGAAAAAAAATAAAAAATAAAAAAAGGTTGCAGGTCTTTTAAAAAACGTAACTAGAGAAAAAAAGGATCAGGGGCTAAGGTACGAAAAGGGAAGGTGTTAGACACCATTTTCGCCCAACCGTGAGGTTGGCTTCTACTTTTGTTGATATTGGTTCTTGTGATAAACTTTTTAAAGGTAACATATACAGAACGGGAGGTTAAAGAGAGTTCAGACAAAAGCAATCAATGAAACAAATCCTAGCTATGATTTCTAGGGTCATGCAACTTGGTTGTTATTTCTAGATATGCCACCCGTATCGTTTGAGCAAAGCAAAGCAAAGAAAAAAATATGAGAATAAGTGATAAATGAACAAATAATGGTCTAAGGGTCATGCAACAAAGTTTTTGCCCCTAACATGAGATAAACAGACAGTACAGAATAATAGAAGAGACTTAAACATCATATTTAAGTTACTAGACATGCAGAAAACTCACGGCAGTAGCAACAAATGTTGCGGCCGTGACAAAAATAGGGTTACTGCGAAGAATAAACAAAACAAAGATCACGGCTGTGACAAATAAAAGTTATGGTAATAGTTTTTACGGGTACAAAAAGGGTATATATATATATTGTATAAGGCTTAAACAGGCTTAAATGAACAAGATATACATGACAGAGACCATAACCTATTGATATTATGTTAGACCCACCATCCTTCATCCTCCATGCAAGCAAAGATTCTAAACAGAATGTATAAGATATCAAATATGAATAATAGAATGCTTAAAACACATTTTCATGTTATTGGCCTCACAAAACCTCACAACCGTAGAAAAAGGATCTCACGGTCATAACAAACATGAAGGAAAAAGATGCGGCCGTTATGTTTGCATAACCTCAAATACGTAAATATGAAGGTGTACAGAATGGAGATCATTACCCATTTGGTCTAAGTCAAATCTGCATTCATTACCCAATAGGAAAATAAACAGAGGTACAGAAAGAAAGAAATGCTAAACAGAGCAATGAAAGGATATATAACCTTGAAATAAACATATAACAAAGAGTTTTGAAGAAGGTCTTCACATTTTTTGCCTTAAAATAATGTCACAGCCACAACTACAGGAAGTTGCGGCCATGAATAAAAATGTATAAATGTACCGGCGCTTATAAAAAGTGAACAGCGGTTACTATGGGTTTAACAAAACATACGGCCGTGATATTATAAGCTCACGGCCGTCATGTTCCAGAAACTTAGAAAGCTTTTGATGTGTTCAGTGTGCTTATGAGCATCGAAACAGAATGTAAATAAATGTAAATATACGAAACAGAATGCTATGAATATACTGCTAGTAATGAAAACTTGAACAAAATAAGTGTTTACATTGAAATGAATGATAAATAAGCAATAAAACAATGAAAATCTTATCCACGAAACCCTCGGGGAGAAGATGAGGGTTTAAAAAGAGTCGTGGGATCCTAAGGTTATCTCATGTAAATATCAACCTCGAATGGCCCCTCGGTGGTGAGAATATGATACCTCCAAGCCAATATATGTGCTCCAAGAACTTCTTTGAGGCAAGCAAGAACACGAATGAGGCTAGAAAAGTATAGGATGGATGGGAGAATATCGAATGGAGAAGTATTTTGGTAGAGTTTGAGCCTCTAGTTGTTTTTCCCTCTTAGTTTAGCTTGGAAATGCCGCCTATTTATAGGCAAGGCGAGCAATACAGACCCCTTCTAGGAAGCTGCCACATGTTCAAAAAGGGATAATAGTGATGGCCGCTACCTTTTTGCTTTTGTACAGTGACGGCCGTTACCTTGATGGTGGTGAAAAGGACAATGCAACTTTCAAAAGTCGTGACCTGCATAAAAAGAGACAGCCGTAACAAAGAAAGTCACGGCTTGGTTTAAGATTTTCAAAAAAGTTACGGCCGTGAGAGCAAGGACACAGCTTGTTCTAGAGTTTTCAAAAAGGTAGCTGCCGTAAGGATGGGAGTTTCACGACCTAAAGGTGTTTTTAGGGTTTTAAGCTATATTCGTGATTTTTCTTGCTTGGGAGTAACTTTGAGCATGATTCTCATACTTCCGTCATTAGAGCACATTCGAGATGGGTGCTTAAGATTTGGCTTGGTCAGATTAGGCTATCTACAGTTGCTCTCTTTAATAAAGCTTGTAGCAACTCGTGGTGCAAGCAAATGTTAAAACTCTAGAGACAAATCGATCGAACAAGCTGCGAATCTTAGGCACAAACAAAACATGCAAGAAAGCATGGTCAAACCTGAATTTTCATTGAGCTTTCTACGTACCCCCATTGTAAGAGATCAGTTCGACCGTAGTTTGTGGACCAATACATATGATGCAAATAGGCTAAACATGATGCATGATACGTACTGTGCAATACAAACAGGTACGATGCAAGAGAATTTTAAGGTCACAACACGGATCGAGAAAACATCAATTAGTTTTAGGTCGTGAAAGGACCGATGGGGCTAAGAGCAGTTTAAGGTCATGAGGAGGACCGACGAGTCAATTTAAGATCATAAGGGGGACCAAACCCTTAGGGGGAACTTTTAGGTCATACGAGGATTGGTAAGTCAGTTTAAGATCATGAGGAAGATTGATCGTTTGATGGATAGTTTTGGATTATGAGAGGACCGACAAGTCAGTTTAAGGTGATGAGGAGGACCGAAGAGGTAAATGGGCATTTTAAGGTCATGCGAGGACCGATAAGTTAGTTTAAGGTTATAAAGAGGACCAAACATTCTAGGGGTAGTTTAAGGTCGTGTTGGGGACTGACGAGTCAAACTCACGACCGGAAGTTCTGACGGTACCGTAATCTCAATTCTCAATGCACGGATAACAATGTGATGGAATGGGGGCCACTCTCCACCAAGCACGAGTGGTATGTGCTGTCCGGGACTTAACCCATAATGCCTTTAAGGCAAAAAGCCCCGTTCAATGGGAAACCTCCCTTATAGGGATAAATGAAAAATTCATAGTTGGGTAACCTCCCTCATAAAAGGATATAAAATGGCCGAAAATCCTTGTAACTTGGCACTTTGGAACAACCACACAACATTAACCATACTTTCATAATAACGTCGTGCTAGCTCAAAATAGCATAGATAGTACACTTGAATTAAAGACATCATGGCATTTGAAAACAACAAATTCATAAAATCATCAAAACTGGCCATAATTCAAAACATGCGCTTCAAATTATTTTTATGCATAATTTGGATAACTTAAGTTCAAGTTAATGGCTAAAAACTCTCACCTTGCATAATATTAGTATGAACTGAGCCTCAACCTGGCAAACTAAGCAGGATCCCCAGGTTCTACAACCTTCGAGCCTAACAAGCAAAACACGACTCGACCGTTAACACGGAATCCTCCCCCTTTAGCCGATGAAACTAAAATGATTCGGACCATTGAATGTTTTCTTTGATTTTAGGGACCATGGTTACTTTCTCTTTATATTTAAAGGATACTACGCACTTGCCCAAACCTTCACTTGTTTAAGGATTTAACTTAACTATTTATTACTCTCTTCCAAACCATTAAATTCTAAGGTACCGCAGCAACTTGAGGTACTTAGGCTTAGAATTGGATTATGATTTTTGGTGACATTTTAGATAAAAATATTTCCTACAACTTTTATGTTTAACACCAAAGCGAAAACATAAGGCAAAAGGGTGAATAAGGCATCCCAAGAAAAAACTGTTCAGCACTTTTCTCAAGATTTTTACCAAAAACATGCTTCTGTTGGTCTCGATTTTGGGGTATCAAATTAAGTTCAAATGAGCCCATATTTTAGTATGTTCTAGATAAACATGTTCCCTACAAGTTTCACGTTTAAAGCTAAGGGTAGTTGTTTGAACCAAGTTAGACTCTTTGGCCATTTTAAAAAGTAGGTTTTATCAGCTGCCAAAACTCACCAGAGCCGATTTTGGACAGAGAGTTTGAAATGGTTTTATGGTATCATCCTCAGGCTTTAAGGTCTGATTTTTGGGAAAAAAATACATCCATATGTTAGCTACAAAGTTAATGTAGACCACTTTTGTAATAGATCACTCAAAATAGGGGTTTTGGACCATATAAAAATATGTGACAGAATGTTCCTCGAGGGGTAAAAATCAACAGATACTTTTAAAGGGATGTTAACCTATAAAACCTCAATATTTGTTTCGCATTTTTGGTGGGTAGATGGAAATACCTGTTCTCTATAACTTTCATGTTTTGACCAAAGTTTGGATCTGATTATAAATTAGGGTTTCCAAGTCTGTGGTGTTGACTGGTTTGAAAATGACACACTTTGGAAAAATTGCCATATCTTGAGTTCTGGTTATGAAAATTAGTGGAAAATAACTTTGGATGATAGATAACACAAAAATCCAACTCTGCACATAAAAATCATGTTTAGATCAATTTTCTACATTGAGTTATGGGATTTCAATGCTCAGGGAAAAAACATCAAAGTTTGAGAAAATCAAGCCTCTTAATGTTTAGGTCCTCTACTTATGCTATGTCATGTTTTAGTTCTATTTCCTTGCATGCTTGTGTTTCAAACTTAAATATCATGACTCCAGCACCCTTAGAGATCATCAAACTCAAAGATAACAACATACAACAACATCTCATATCATTCATAATCAAAACAGCCCCTAGGTTTCTAACTACAACCCCTTTTCGGTTTGATTTCGGTTCTTGATTTTTGAGGGGCTTAAGGGGTGTGCTGGGGGGATGTTTTGAGGGATATTAGACACAAAGTTTAGAGGTTTTACTTACATATTTTTAGAGATCAAAGAATGGTAGAGGGTTGATATGGACTTAGCTTTAAAACCATGGTCTCTAAAGACCCCTTTCTTGGTTCACTCCTTCTTCTTCTTCTTTTTCTTCTTTCTTCTCTCAAACCCTCAAGAACACTCAACCCACTCTTTCTCTCTCTATATGCACGAATTTTTAAGGGGAGAGAGTGGTATTTGTCTTGGTTTAAATAGGCAAAGGTTAGGGGATAAAGGGGAGACAAGAAATTAATTAAGGTACTCTTTTGTTTCCTTTCTTCCTCACACATCACATGGGCTCATTAATGTAGTTCAAGCTTTAAGGGACAAAAATCAGATTTTGGGAGGCTAAAATACAGCTAGGGTCAGTTTGGGGGGACAAAAATTTGATCCCCCATCAATCAAAGGGTTTGCCTCGATTTTCGTTCCCCTATTGTGCAAGAAAATGCATTAAAAGTTAATTTGATGTATCTTTTTGGTGTCTTTTTCTACTGAGTCTTATTATTTTTGTATGTTTATGAGAAATATAGTATTCCCATATGTCATCATAATTCCCATAGCAATTGATTAAATAGATGTAATCTTTTAAGTCAAATTAAGCTACTTTGGTAATATTTGACTTTTTGACTTATTTTGTTGTGTATGAACTTCAATAATGATTTGTTTATTTTTGTTAACATATAACACCATGTTATTATGTATATTACTTGTTCAACAAGTATTGGATCATCAAAATGCTTAACTTAATACATTTCTCATCATTTTAAGTTAAAAGAAAGCAAAAAGTCACTTTGAGTTCTTAACATCAATATTCGGGTTTTAATATATGATTGTGTGTTTTCCCCTCTTTTTCAGGTCTCGGGCTCAAAAGGTTAAAGGGTCGGGCCGGTTCTTCTTACCGAACTTAGGTTCGAGATTTCGTTTTTTTTGAAATGTTCTTTATTTTTTATTCGTATCTTGAGTCCGGTTTATTACAGAAGGTGTTGGTACCGGTGGTGATGATGATGATCTTCTACTAGAGGGAAGAGGCGCGCCGAGCATTCTGAAGAATTTTGATCCCGGGACCTACATCCCTCTTCTTTACCAATTGCGGAAGAAGACCATTAAGAGGTTTATTCTTCCAGACGTTGTTAGTATAGTTGGCTATTTTCGGCCTTCGACAAAATCGTTGGAATTTGTACCCTTATTTTGTTTTATGTATGGTCGAGGGATTTGTCTAGTGTCTCCGCTCTCCTCATCGTCGGACTTAGCACCAGTAGACTTGCTAGACTTCATTCGGCAACCCTAACAAGGTATGTGGCCTCACTTGTGTACAATCATTTCATGTTTAGTTTGTTTCCTGCATAAAAAGCTTTTTATGTTGCATGCATGGTTTATAGGGTTGCTTGGGGCTTAAGCCTTATTGGTGCTCGCAGAGAGCTTGAGCACCCCTCAGCGCTCGTTAAGTGCTTGAGCATCTCTCTTCTAGAGAGAAGCGCTCGCTCAGTGCTCACTTGGCGCTTGAGCACCCCTTTGCCATCTTTCTAGTGTTGAGCACTCTTAGGGCGCTCTCTAGGTGCTTGAGCGCCCTTAGAGTCCCTTATTTTTCCAGAGGACATTGCTCGCTTGGCGCTCGTAATGCAATTAAATGCTTTATGAGAGTGCTTAAAGGCACTTGTAAAGCGCTTGAGCCATTTTAGATGATGAGTCAATTCGCTTGCAGAGCGCTTGAGTGCCCAAACTTGTTTAATTAATCAATCCTGGTTGAGCCTTGTTTGGTATTTAAGCTTAATAGTTTTTTCCATTAGGTTTAAAGGAGTGCCTTCTATACATTTAAAGAGGCTACTTTCTCTCTCTGAGTGCAGAGCATTTACTCCTTCATTTTCGATCCATTTTGTAGCAACTTAAGTGTATTTAAGTGCATTTAAGAGTGTTTTAAACACTTTAGGTTGTGTATTATACATACAATCACATTTTCATATACACTCATCTTCACATCATTCACACGCTTGGACAGGTTAACTCAGAGCCGTCACCAAACGGAGATTGGGTCGTTGGACTCGTGGTGTCTATGGAATCGATAAGGTGCTCAGAGTGCTAAGTCAAGAAGTGGAGTTAGGTCTACATTAGGGTAATGGTTGTAATCCCTTTCTCGTTGTGTTTCTTGTATCCTTGTTGATTCATAGTGGATTATTGTGTGTTGGTGCCGGGGGTATACCTTAGGTTTTCTACGTTAAATCTCTTGTGTTTTGGTGGATGTGTTTTTTGTTTTTATCTTTGTCATTAAAAGAATCAAAAACTTTTATTAAAAAGAAAAAATTAATTTTTTATTGGTCTATTAACCCCGCTCTAGGCTCAATCATTTGGCTTTTAGCTTTTTCAATTGGTATCAAAGTAAGGTTGTCTCGTAGTTGGCTTAACCGCCGAAGTTAGTTCCTTTAGTAGCCATGACCTCAGAGTTGGGTAGAGAGGGTACCTCCACCACTAGGTCTCCTTATTTTGATGGCAACAACTAGCCTTATTGGAAGGCGAGAATGATGGCTTTCTTAAATTATATGGGAATCAGAATTTGGAGATCCGTTCTGTACGGACACGAAGCCCCACTATTGAAGATGCCACTACCAAAATTTTTAAATTGAAAATCGACACCGAGTGGACCCAAATTGATAATGAGTGTTTCGATTTTAACTACAAGGCTTTAGGTGCTATTCACAATGCCCTTAGTCCCAATGAGTTTAGTCGTATTTCACAGTGTGACATTGCGAAAGAGGCATGGGATGTCATACAAGTCACGCATGAGGGCACTCAAACTGTGAAGACCTCTAAACTTTAAATGTTGACCTCTAAACTACTGGAAAAGTTTAGGGCTGAAGTTACCGCCATAGATGAGAGTCATGATATTGACTCTATGAAGGTTGAAGAACTGGTAGGCAAACTCCAAACTTATGAAATCAACCACTTGTCCTTTAAGAAAACCTCTTCTAGCTCTAGCTAAGGCATAGCCTTGGAATCCTCTCATGTTGACACCCCTAAAAGCAATGATGAAGAAGAGGATGTTAATGAAGAAGAGTTTTCCATGCTTGGTAAAAAAACTTCGAAAGTTTGTTAGGTTTAAGAAGGCAAACAGTTCCAATCCTTCCTCTCCTAAGTTGTCTTTTTCAAGCAAGAAGTTCACTTCTAGTGGTAGTGACAAATGTAGTACCTCCTTTAGTTCTAAGAAACCCTAAGGGATCCAATGTCACGAATGCCATGGGTTTGGTCACATTCAAGCCGAGTGTGCCAACACCCTCAAAATGAAGGAGAAAAAGAGCTTCACAGTTACTTGGGAAAAGGGGAGTGAAGATGAAGAAACTCATGAGAGTGAGTCGGAATAAAGTCGATAAATCCAACTTTGCGGTGTTAGTAGCCACCATAGGACATTCCGACCACTCTAGTTTTGCCATCAATAATGATTCTTCCCATATAAGTTGTGGTCAAGGTGAATCTCTAGCCACTTAGTCCCTAGATGAGTCTAGTGAAGAAGGTGAGGGTAATGATGATGATGAGATTGAGTCCATCCATGAAGCTTTTGATGAACTTGTCAAAGAGTGTCTAAAACTCAAGAAAGATAAACTAAAAATCAAGGTGAAGTTTAGAACTCTAGAGAAGGAAATGAGCTTTCTAAAAAATGAAATGAGTGAAAATACCTTAGAAATTGAGAATCTTAAAACTCACAAAGCAAACTTGTCTGATAAGTTTGCTCAAATTGAGAAAGAGAGACTTGAATACCTACGCGAGTTGACAATTGATAAGTCTAGGATTCTTAAACTTGAGAAAGACCTATCATAATTTAGCTCCATGATAAAGAGGAGTGAAGCGGCTTCTCGCATCACTAAGTTTCCTTCCTCTTTCAGAAATAAGAGCGGTTTAGGGTACTTAGACCCACCATCCTTGAAGTCTAAGTCCACAGGTGATCCTAAGAAGGTTGTTTTTGTTAGTGCTTCTAACACTCCCACATCATCCACTCCTCCTAGTCTAGGTATCAAAAGTGAGAGAATTGTTCGTAAGAAAAAGGATGTGCCCACATGTCATCACTACGGTATTCTAGGCTACATACAACCTAATTGCTTTAAGCTCATGAACAAAAAGGTCTCTAGAAGTCCTCCGAATAGTCCATCCATCTTGGGAAGACCTATGCATCAACCAAAAGCTCATTTGGCTAGTCATGATAACCATCTTTTGGATCAACTTAATGACCTTGCCAAACAATCCTCCCATCTTCTTAATGAAGTACACCACTTGGCCAAAGTTGTTGGTAGTTCCATTCATCTTAGAAATATGAAGCCCATTAGGCTAAGTCATAAGTTTCCTCAACCCCCTACACCTAAGAATAAGAAAGACAATTCACAAGAAGTCAAGTTTTTTACTAAGCAATCTCACCAACATTTTTGGAAAAGAAACGAAAATGTTTGCCTTGTTGCTCATACTGCTTTGAAAACTCATAATACTTCCTTGTAGTACTTGGATAGTAGGTGTTCAAGACAAGTGACCGAGGATAAATCTTTATCTGTCTCCTTTGAGGTATACCCTAGGGAAAATGTGACCTTTGGAGATGGAAACAAAGGAAAGATCATAGGACAAGATGTGATCATGTCCAATGGACTTCTTAGATTGGATGAGATTTTATATGTGGAGGGCCTAAAGGCCAACTTTTTGAGCATAAGGCAATTCTGTGATAACTTGCATATTGTTCCATTCACATAAAATGGATGTTCTATTACTGACTCTTCTGGTGCATGTATTATTAAGGGTACTCAATCTTCTGATAATTTCTATTGTATAGCCCCTGACTCTAATAATGTGTGCAACAGGATATTGCTTGATGAGGTAGAGATGTGGCACAAAAGATTAGGTCACATTAATTTTGTTGATCTATCTAAAATCATCGGAAGGGAACTCATTAAGGGGGTTCCTAAGTTGGTCAGTGGTAAAGGTCTGGTGTGTGGTGATGGTTTAAAAGGAAAGCAAATAAAATGTCCACATAGAAAGACCAATCTTGTTGCTACCACGAGACCTCTTGAACTTTTGCATATGGATTTAATGGGCCTTTTTAGGATCGAAAGCCTAGGTAGGAAGAAGTATATCCTTGTTATTGTTGATGATTACTCTCGTTTTACTTGGGTAGAATTCTTGAGGGAAAAATCTAACACTTTTGGGTGTTTCAAAACCATTTGCCAAAGATTCAAAATGAAAAGGGTTACTCTATAACCCGGGTTAGAAGTAATCATGGTCGGGAGTTCAAAAACTCTAATGTGGAGAAATTTTGTGATGATAGAGGTATCAAACATGAATTCTCAACACCTTGGACTCCCCAACAAAATGGGGCTGTGGAAAGAAAGAATAGGACCCTACAAGAAATGGCAAGGGTCATATTGCATGCCAAGAGAGTGCCTAGAAATTTTTGGGCCGAGGTGATTAACATCGCGTGCTATACCATTAATAGAGTTTACCTTAGGCCTAGAACTTGTCATACAACTTATGAGATTTGGAATGGAAAGAAATCTAGTGTCAAGTATTTCAGAGTTTTTGGAAGCAAATGCCATATTCTTATGGATAGTAAGTCCTTGGAAAAGTTTGACTCTATGAGTGATGAAGGAATATTTTTAGGTTACTCAACCACTAGTAGGTCCTATCGGGTGTTTAACTTGAGAACCTCGACTCTGGTTGAGTCAGCAAATGTTGTGGTGGATGACACCACAATAGATGAGTTGTGTTCCACTGATAGCGATGATGTGTGGAATTTGTTTGAGGGGGAGAGTTCTACCTCTCCCAATGAGTCTATTTCTAAATCATCTTATGATGAACCCGATTTAGAGAGTGAGGGTGTTGATGAGCATGTGTCAAGTGATCAAATTTCTCAAGATGAGGAATATCCTGCACCCACCAAAGAACCATCTGCCCGGGTTAAATTGAATCTTCATATTGGCCTTGTCATTGGGAATCCTAGGGATGGCATGTTGACAAGAAGAAAGGCACACACTAAAAATGAAATTGCCTTTGTGTGCTACACGTCCCTTTTTGAACACAAAAAGATAGAAGAAGCTCTTGGTGATAAAAATTAGATTATTACCATACAAGAAGAGCTTCAACAATTTGATAGGAATGAGGTGTGGTATCTTGTCCCACAGCCTAGCAATAATAACGTCATTGGAACAAAGTGAATTTTTAAAAACAAACGTGACGAAAATGGTGTTGTTGTTAGAAACAAAGCTAGGCTTGTTACCCAGGGGTATTCCAAAATTGGAGGGATTGATTTCGAGAGACCTTTACACTAGTTGCACGTCTTGAGTCCATCCGACTCCTCTTTGCTATAGCATATTGCCTTCGTTTCAAGCTATATCAAATGGATGTTAAAAGTGCCTTTCTCAATGGAGACATTAAAGAAGAAGTCTATGCTGAGCAACCTAAAGGGTTTGAAGACCCTCATTATCTCAATCATATTTATAGACTCAAAAAGACTCTCTATAGTCTCAAACAAGCCCCTCGGACTTGGTATAAAAGACTAACAAACCACCTTCTACATTCTGGCTTTGTTCGAGGGGGAGCCGATAGGACTCTCTTCCTAAAGAAAATTGAGGATGACTTGCTCATTGTTCAAATTTATGTCGATGACATTGTTTTTGGCTCCACCTCTGATCATCACTCTCATTACATTGGTGCCGAGATGAGTCATGAATTTCAAATGAGCTTGGTCGGGGAATTAAGCTATTTTTTGGGTTTTCATGTCAAACAAATGAAAAATGGCATTTTTATATCTTAATCTGTGTATGCCCATGACCTTGTTAAAAAGTTTGGCTTAGATTACAAAAAAAAATCCCGAATTCCCATGAGTACAAGCATCAAAGTTAGGAAAGACTCCGAAGGGAAGGATATTGATCTCACTCCGTATCGGAGTATGATAGGGAGCCTCTTTTATCTCATTGCTAGTTGTTCAAACTTGTCTTTTAGTGTTGGGATATGTGCCTGGTTCCAAGCTTGTCCCAAAGAGTCTCATCTTATCGTCGTCAAGTGTATCATATGCTACATCAAAGGGAACAAGAGTCTTATGCCGTGGTATCCTTATGATACCAACACGGATCTTACGGCTTTTTATGATGCCAATTAGGCAAAATATATTGATGATCGAAAAAGTACCTCGAGAGGGTGTTTTTATTTGGGTAACTGCTTGGTTTCTTAGCATAGCAAGAAGCAACATTGTGTCTTTCTATCCACTGCCGAGGCAGAATATATTGTAGCTGAGAGTAGTTGCGCACTCAATTGTTGTGGATAAGGCAAATGCTTCAGAATTACAGGATTACCCAAAGCACTATAACAGTGTTCTGTGATAATACTAGTGCTATCAATGTTTTCAAAAATCCTGTCCAACACTCCCGCACCAAACACATCAATATTCGCCATCTTTTTATTCGAAATCTTGTTGAAGATGGAATTGTGACCCTCGAGTTTATTCTCACTCAAGATCAAAAGGCTGATATTTTCACTAAATCCTTGGATTTCTCTAGGTTTAATTCTCCTAGGATGTCTACTGGTTTAATCTCTATGGATTAGGGTGTGGGGTTCCTTATCGCTCTTGGGTGTATCTTTCTTTTCTCAAGAGAAGATTCTTTCATTGTTCTCTTTGCTTCTGTTTTTTTTTTCTTGCTTTCTATTCAATGCTTGTGTGTTTGATTGTGTGCTTGTATGTTTGACCTTCATTTACATATCTTGGACTTGGATGAGGTGTGGATTCTTACTCTTATTTTACATTGCTATTTTATGGATCCTCATGTGCATCAGATTTTTACTCTCTTGTGATTCTTGCTAGTGCTTAATATTATGTTTAAAAAATCTAATTCTCATCTTTATGCGCACACACTTTCCTCGAGCATGTTGTCCTGATGAGGTAGTAAGGTCGATTTGATCTGATTCCTTTGGTCTACTCTCTTCGGTTGCTTGAATAACCAATATTTGTGGTTTACCTTAAGTTTCTTTCCTTCATGTATTTCTATCCATCCTTGTATTTATGACGACCTATGAGATGTTGTTCATCTCCTCTGGGTGATACCATCTTTTGAAACATTTTCTCTTTGCCTCCTCCCTTCTAATAATAAAAAAAATAAAAATAAAATGAAAAAAATATAAGAAGGAAACATATCAAAAGGTATATATATATATATGGCTGTGTGCCTTGACCTATCTTTCTTTCCTTGGCTAAGGTTTGTGCTTATGACTCAAGGTCCAAATGATAGGCGGTTTAACTTCAATTCTATCTTGATTGGTATTTGAACATTGGTTCTTGGGTTGTCTCTTCATTTACCTCTCTTCAGTCTCTTGCTCCTCTGCCACAGAGTTCGCCGTTTACACCTGATAAAGTTACGAGTTTGAGAATTTTTATCTTAAGTTGATGCATGTGACTGTCACTTGAATATGTTAATTTCTGTATCTCATGTTATTCTCTCAACTTTCATATGCTCGTTTTTCAGTATGAATTCTCTACTAAGTCTTGTCATTGATTTACTCATGCATGGACAATTTTTTTGTGCTTTATATATTTCAAAATAAAAAAAATTTATTTGTTCTCAAGTTGCATGTGTTGTGCCAGATCTAGTGGTGAGGGGGAGTCTCTTAGGGTGTGGGGTATTAAAATCAGGGTTTTGTTGCTCTCCGGTGCTTGGCGCTCGCTAGACGCTCATAGTGTACTTGACCACCTCTAGGCCCTCGTAGAGTGCTTGAACGCCCATGTGCATATACCAGCTTTTAATGCGCTTGCTGTGCGCTCGCACAGCGCTTGAGCGCTAACACGCGCGTTGTGCACTCGCACAGCGCTTGAGCACTTGTGCGCATTTTGGCCCTTTAAGGGCGTTGCTACTCCTTCTTCTTCCTGACTTTCTCTCATTTATGTCATTCTCTCTCTCTCTCTCTCTTCGCTCCTCTATCTTCTTTGTTTTTGTCAAGTTCTTTGCGTTCTTCAGCATTGTCTCTATGGCTCAGGTGGTTTCTGCATTCATTAGTATGGCTTCTTTTCTTTCTTTTCTTTCACGTCTTTTTTCCATTCTTCTTCTGCTTTCCATCATTTCTCTTCTTTGGTTTCTTGCTGGTGCATCCACCAGTGGGACTAAGTCCCATGGGTGGAAGCGGCCGCATGCCCGTTCCTTAGGTTACGACCCTTTCCCCACTCTGGAGACCCGTACGGCCTACGGTGTGCTAGCCGGGCGTGGCATCCTCATTGAGAAGAATGTCCTAGTGTCTAGCTTTATTCACATCGGCTTAGCCGAGCAGTTTGCTAAGCGACATTAGATTGGCCTGTGCTCCGATCACCAAAAGGTTTTGCCTGTGTTGGTTCGCGAGTTCTATGCGAACGTGACCTCGATTGATAGAGAGCAGTGGTCGCTGACCACTCGGGTCCGTGGGCACATTCTTATCTTCTCAGTCATGAACATTGTCTCTCTATATGATGTCCATCGTGTCGATGATCCTTAGTATCCTCTAGGCGCCGACTTCTATCCTTCTTGCAATGAGGTTTCCCGTGAGCTCTTTGACGGTGCCTACAACCATGTCACTCATCTCAAGCAACACCACCTTACACCTCATTACTGTACCCTCAATAAGATTGTTGCTTTTGTCATCGAGCCCACTGGATATACGTCCAACGTCACTGGGTCTCGTGCTAATCTTCTGTATGCCATCGGGCATGGGTATTCCGTCACCCTGCCTTGTCACATTTGGTTCCAGTCCTATGCCTAGCACCCTTCGGGTACTGCTGGCATTCCTTTTTGCTCCCTCATCACTCGGTTCTATCGGTCTCGTTCTGTTTCGATCATCCCAAGGAAGCTAGTGCTCTACCCCAAGGGTGATATATCCTTGCAGACCAAGAGTCTCATTGCCGCACAACTGGACGTGGATCCTTCTGCCACCCCAGTTGGAGAGCGTACCCCTTCAGAGTATCCTATAGTTATCCCTGCCTTTCGTCCTCTTCACGCTCCTCCAGCTCCTCCTCTACCTGCTGTTGATCCACGTCTACTGCCCGTCCCCCGGTCGCCGCATCCAGTTCTGCCACTGGCTCGTCCTCATCTTTTGCTCCTCTACAGCCTTTGTTGGTGGCTCCACCTGCCGATGATCTTGCTGCTAACCCTATGGCTCAGGTGCTTTAGTACCTCGCCTGCTTTGAGGCCAGGTTTGATGCTCATGATATGTAACACCTCGGTTCGGATCCTAGTAGTAAGCACCTAGATTGTAATAACCCGGCTCAAATCCTAGTATTAGCGATAGATATACAATGAGAGCTTAGACCGCTACATGAGCCAGAGAAACCCTAGCTTAACCCGAAACCCTAATTTGACCTGAAAATCCTAAGAAGACCAAATACTCATAGGCAAAATCCTAATACTCAAAAAAGTCTCGAAATAGCTTAAATTAAGTAAATTACATAAAATATAAAATTAAAAATCAAAAAATTCTCATAATTAGGATAAACTAACTATTTTGCCCTTAGTAAAGTAAAAAGCCCTAAAAATCTAAAATTTGACACATGGATACCCAAAATCAGATATTTATACATAATTAATTAATAAAAGACAAAATAACAACAAAAATGATCAAATTGCCCTTGCATGGCTGACCACCTAGGGATATGTGCCCAAAAAGCTATTTTTTTCCTTTTTAAGCTTAAAATAGGAAAAAGATGTATAAGTTAAGCATTATTTTGACCCAATACTTTTTATACAAGTAATATATATAATAATATAATAATATAGGTAAAAAAACAAAAAAACAATTATTTAAAATATCTACACAATAAATAAGTTAAAAAGTCAATTCTAGTCAAATTAGCTTAATTTAGCTTAAAAGCCTACACCTATTTAATTAATTTCTATCCAAATTATGATAAATTATGAAAAGACTAAATTAATTATAAATATATTAATATAATAAATTTTAGTAGGCTTAGATACCAAAAAGATACATAAAATTAATAATTTATGCATTTTTCATGTACAAAATGGTACCAAAACACAATTTAATACATAAATTAATGCAAAAACAGATTTTAAGGCTCCCCAAACAGTCCCAGCCTACACCCCTTGCTGCCAAATCTGATCTTGAAACTTTCAATTAAATCCCATCTCCCATGCAACCAATGAGGAAATTCAAAAATTCAAAAATTCAAAAATTCAAGAATTGCACAAATGCCTTAATTGTTTTTATTAACCTTTTTTCCTATAAAATAGACATAAAACCCTCCCCATTCTCCTTCATATTTTGGCTGAGAGTGAGAGTGAGAGAGACAAAAAAATTTCTAAGTATTCTCAAGGGAAGAAGGAAAGAAGAAGAGAGAAGGAAGAAAGAATGACGAGGAAAGGATCAGGGGAGGAGCTATAGAGCTAAGTCCATTTCTTCCTCAACATTTTAAGCATCAAAAGAGGTAAGCAAATCCCTAAAACATTTTGATATCCTCCCACAAAATAACCCTCAATCCATCTCTATAAGCAACCCTAAGAAAAACTCAAAAAGGCCTTGTAGGAAGTAGTTTATGGACTGTTTATGCATGATCAAGCTTCGCATATGCTTGAATGCATATATTTGTGAATTTTATGACTTAAACTTGTTCTAGAGTTTTGGTTTATGTGAGTTTGTAACATGCATGTAAAGAAACCACAACAAAAATGGACACCGCATGAGCTAAGCAACTAAAACTCTACGTAACCTAATTTTCTCGGCTTACCTACTTTCTGCAACCAACTTTAAAACATCATAACTAAATGTAGAAAAATGGTCTTAAAGTGATTTTTGTGTCTAGATTTATATTTTTGAGTTCGCTTTCATACAAAACTGGTTTGAAGTGATTTAGTTGCATAGAACTCTAGATGTGTCATTTTTTCCAAAGAGTGTCAGATCTTGACCACTCTGAGTTTTAGACCTAAAAATACTAAGTTAAAGTGAGAACCGAGCTTAGTTTAAAACATAAAACTTGTAGAGAACATATTTAGCTTTATGTTCACCAAAAATAAGCCAAACATATGAAGCTTTGGTGGGTCAAAGTACCTTCCAAAGTCACTATTGAGGTTTAGTGACTCACATACCTCTTTGTCACACATTTTTGTGAGACCCAAAACCCAACTTTTTAGAAGCCAAATACAAAGGTGGAAAAAAAAACAAATGTAGCTAACATATTAAACTAAATACTGAGAAAAAATAAGTCCAAAATACCCTCGGATGATATCCTAAAGGTTTTGAGCATTCTCTGTTAAAAACACATTCTGCAGACCCTTTTTAGGCCGATTGAACCATTTTTATAAATTGGTGAAAATCTCAACCTTTTTCCAAATAACTTGCTCTAGCACAAAACATGAAATTTGTACGGGATACGTTAAATTAAAATATCACCAAATATCAGAGCTAGAGAACTTGAATTGATGCCCCAAAATAGTGGCCAACAGAGACCCAATGTTTGTATTTTTCTCTACAAAATGTTGAACGATTTTTATTCAAATAAAATAAATAACCCTCGTGCCCTAGGATCTAACCTTAGTGATAAGCATGAAAGTTGTAGGGAATATTTTTATCTAAGTGGTGTTAAGATATCAGAAATTAAATCTAGGTCTAAGTACTTAAAAACACTGTCGCAACTTTAAATCTAGCAATTAAACTTTTACCTAAAATTGGCCAAGTGTTCGAATGACGTGTCACTTATGAAATTTGAGTGTGTGAAACTTATATGAACTTTTTAAGTAATTAGTATATGAAAATGATGCTTTTGATGAAATGAACTCATGTCGATGGTTCAATTCTATGTTGCATAAATTATGCTTATGTTTCGCATGCTTATACTTGATGGTTTAGCAAGTTGTACCATATGCCATGTTATGTTTATAAACTATGCTATGATTAATTATACACGAGAGGCATATTGCACGTCATGAGTATTCCTACATTTCATCTTGGGTTATCGGAGTCCCTTTCGTATCTCTTAATTAGGCTGGGTGACATGGAAATCATTGTTCAGTGGTTGTGGATCTAAGACGTCCCTAGTTGCCATATTTGAAATCGAAATTGGAGGTTTTTATTATAAAAGGGGGAATTAGGCACCATGGGTTCGTCACTAGCTTTAATTAGACTTTGGGTTGACACCAAATGAGTATCCTTGTTCTTAAGGTGGGATTGGTTAACCTGGAATAAGGATGGGTAAAATTAGATAAAGGTCGGTCTCCACGCCATTGCCATTGAGTAAAATAGCTACGGCATAAAGCCCGGCAAGGCATTTACTATTCGCAACGAGGCGAGGATAGGTTCGGTGATCAAGAGCCATCAAGTCTATTATGTAATTCCCGACGTGGAATTCATGATATTATCCTGGATGTACTTGGGTTGGGCAACTGCATTTCATTTATCTGCATCACGCACTTACACAATTGTTCTTATAAATGCTTGTGCTATTGAAAATAATAAAATTGTTTATCTCTCTGCCCTTAAAATTTGTATTGGGTATTATACGATATGTATTGTATGATATTTTGTTGTGAGTTTGTTAGACGGTTTAGGAAATTTTCTTCTGAGCTCCGGCTTATGGCATTCATGCCACAAATAAAGAAGAAGAACAATTTGAGGAGGATATGTTCGTAGGAGAAGAAGACTTCGAGGAGCAGGGAGAGAGGCAAGAGGCAAGAGCCGGTTAATCCCAACAGTGCCGCTTAAAGACGTAGGATGTTTGCTTTTTGATCTTATGTTCAGTTTCCACGGACATAATGTAATTTTTATTACTTTTTTTGGATAACTGTAGTCGTTAAGTATGTTGGACAAGTTATGAATCTTTAATTATGTAGTAATTATCATATGTAATTATGAATGCTTGGTTAGAATACTTCCCTTATTTATAGTTATATATGTCCCGACGTGCCTGGAGGATGGGGCGTCACAGTTGGTATCAGAGCCTAGGTTTAGTGAACCTTCGGGCCTTGGGAAATGGGAGATTACGAGTTTTGTAGCGTAGAAACTCTGTAGAATGTCTATACTAATAATTTGTCACATATAATTTTCACAATTTAAAATCTTCACCTTATGATTTTCTCTATTTTTCTTTCTTTAGGACGGCGTCTGACGCAGAACTGGCCGGAGGACCGTGTGCAACATCAGAACCAGAGGACTCGAACCCTGAGGAAGAACCCATTAAAGAGCAAGACCCGGTAGACGTGTTTTCGTTAGCATGGATGTTTCCGAACGAGTGGCCAGCTCATGGAGAAGAAGAGGTCGAGGAAGTAGGAGCTGACGAAGAACTCGATGTAGTAGGGAACGAGGCAGACTTCAAAGGAGATGATGAGGAGGAACTTGAGGACGACGATGAGAACGAGGAGCGAACCATTGCTTTCTTTTATGATCCACTAGAGATGCCATCGCCCGAATCAGAGGACGATAAAGAGACAGATGCAATAATTTACTGGTGCCGCCAAGACTATTCCAAGGACTATCGTATTGGCGAGTGGGTTTATGCCCGAGTATTCCCAAAAAGGACAGAGAAGTAGAGGAAGTCAGAATCCTTCTCTCGATTTATAGGTCCGTTAAAGGTTATAGAGAAATACGACGAGACAGAATACCGAATTGAAGTACTGCCAGGGTTTAAGGAGAGACTTGGAGACTTGGACCCGATGGCTGCAGATAGTAATGTCGAAAGATAAACGAGGGATTGCTGACCTACGCAGCTCAAATATCAATTTCGATGATCTAAAGACTTAACGAAGAGGTACCGATGGCCATGACAGATAGAGCTCGTAGAGGGCCAGGGAACAATTGGTACGTGGAGGTCCAGTGGCGTTACTACGGCATTTACGAAGCGACCTGGGAACGCGAGGCAGTTTTCCATCACTTCTGTCCACATTTGTTTGTTCAGGCTTCAATACGCTAGGCGTTGTGCTTTTCTTTTTGTTTGAAGGTTGTGTGTATGCTATATGAACTTTTTGAAAACCTTGTACCAGTTACGTGTTGAATGAAATGCAAGTATTCATTGTTAAATTCTTTATAAACTAACTCAAAATCATAAGCTATCTCATAATCTCAAACTAAAATCTTCAATATCCCAAAAACATGAAGGCAATTAAGAATGGAAACAACTCTTTATTCTTGACACTCTCTTAGATAGTCGATAGACGATCAAACCAACGATAAGTTGACTAACCACTAGATGATAAGGCACTAGGAGTAGCCTAAGTTTTGAGGAAAATGCCGTTAAAATCCTGCAACTTCACCCTTACGAGTTTCTTTTCCCAAACCCTTGTATCAACTTCTATACCAGTTAAAATTATTTGCTTATCTTTTCTTCTAATAGCACCGGTCCTTAACAATGCTACCCATTAACATTCGTAGGTAATCCTTCACCACCATTTATTTCCTGACTTCAATACTATGTCCGACTGAAGCAATTTTGTGAACCCTTGAAATCCAACTTGGGGAGTTGACTTGGATGCTTGAATTGAAATACATTAGGCCGACGTAATTTAAAGATAAATATCCATTTTAGCTACCTGTTGCTTAAACATACCTTTTGTCAAAGCCTGATACTGCACAGATTGGTCCCAAGAACATTCTCTTTGTAATATTCATTAATTGCTGATTTCTTATCTCTAGTGCATCTAAACTTCAATCGACCTCTCGACCTGAGCCAACGGTGATTGCCTAAATTCAACCTATCCTTGAACCATCTGGATTCCGCCCTAAGTTACTCTAATCCCAGTTATGTTTTGTACCATTCAAAATTTTCAGCTAAGCACTTACCTATTCATTGCCTTATGGTTATCTTCTCTGAAACCAGTAAAATTGAGCTGACCATCCTTATTAAGCCCCACGTATGTTTGCATATCGATCTTCAAAACCTTACTCGTAGGTCTATGAGTGATGACGAACGTTAGGATATTACGCTTTCACGAAAGACTAGGACAACGCTCGGGAATCTCTTAACACCTCTTCGAATCATAAGGCAATCTTTCCTTAACATTACGACTTAAAGTATCGTCAACGTCCGCATTTAACGAAGTTTTGAAGACTGAGACCCCCGACTACAGGAATGGTTAAGGGTTTACTCAACTGACTACACATTTTTAAAGGAGCTGACAAGTAGAATTATACTATCAGTAACCTATAGTTAGGAACCGCAGCTTCACATCAAGGGACTCATGACATCACTATGTGACAAAGTTTAAACTTTCCCAGACTAGTTCATAGCGGACCCACACATCCAACGAACCGAAAAGCAAAAGATTCGTGCCGACAGTAGAGAAGCGAAAAATAAGAGACAACCTCAAACTTAGGGAACCCTTAGTATGCAAGTAACAGAAGAATATCTGTATGTATCGATATTCACGTCAACTTTTCTCACCAAAATGATAGTATTGAATCCGACCATCCCCACTTTCAATGGAGAATTGTTTACAACGATATAAGCATCAGGAGCTTGATGGAGAGTTTACCGTCAAACCACAATGGATCACGTGACTCGATATTTTCCTCAGACGTACCTTTTACCACAATTCAATTGTTCTAGAGTGACCAACAACTGGAGAGAAACGATCCAGTCAATGGAAGAGAGATCCAAACCCTACATACCAGCACATGAAGGACAAACGATGGAAGCTAAGAGAAATGGTACAGCACTTGGAAAGGTTGGAAAGCATTTGATTACGGACTTTGTCGCCAGGATTTGTCAAAGATCGCCTCAAGAATACGATAACATTCGAGTTACAATGAATTACCTCGCTAAGGCCGCTCACTCTCTATCCACAGACTCTAGGACACATAGGCAGCTACAAGCAAAATAACACCCATAAGATCTGCACCAACATAAGTTCCCTTCTATACCTAAAAAAGACCTGCATCTCGCCTGGACAGTCTAGCACCGATTTTGAGCCAACAAAAGTATATGCATATGGAAAATTAAAGGAAACTTTTATCTTCGGTCTAGACCTACTTACAATAAACTGCTCCTGAGCTAGCTTTTACAATCATATAGGGTTTTATGTGAACACAATACTGCAAGATTATCAATATATGAAATAAAAATAGAGAGGAACTAATTGGTCGGAACAGATCTTTGCTAGTCAATGAAGTGAAACCCGAAATGAAATAATAGAACTTCATATAGAACTTAGAATGATAGCCCTGCGTTGACAATCTACGGTAAAGAGGGGTAGGATCTCATTGGATGAGACTTTTTATACTAATGAACAGATTGAGTGTCATATAAGTAGAACCAGCTTTAGCGAATAGTTCAGTAACCCCTTTTCCTTTTCTCTTTCACAGAGATAGTGGGAAAAGGACAAAACCATGGACGTTCAGTAAAAGTAAGTGAAACCAAGGAGAAGTAGACATCCCGAGCCTAGCACAAATCTTGCAAGATCTAACAGCCAATTTGGATCAATCGCGAGGGAGGGCACCCCAGGAAAGATCATGGTACTTATCGGACCTAAGGGTACAGAATATCCCAACTCCTGAGAAGAAGAATTTTTTTCGAACAACTGAGGTTTGGAATAAGGCCACAAAGCAACAAAAAAAAATCAACAGTAAGAGCTTTTACAAGTGCAACCAGCCAGAACATAAGATGATGCACTGTCCGATAAGAATTGGAGAAGATGATCAAAGAGGACCACTCAGGAACAAGAGGGGATTTGTTCCCAAAAAGCCATACCACTCTACCCACCAACCAAGGATAGCAAGGAATCAACCTTCAAAGGTAAGGCTCTTCTATGAACGTGGTCAACCCAGGCACAAAAAGTACCAATGTCCGCAGCTTGTACAGAAGGGCTGGGAAAATCAATGGATAGAAAGCTCGCCTTCCCAAGAGAAGAAGGAGTATCTATTAATGATCAGAGATATGCCTGAATTCGCAAACTCTAAGATATGCGTTAAATAAACTTGTTGCATTATCTCGAAAAAAGGATACCCTTGAAGGATGAAGGATTTTAGGTTAGCACAAGTCAAACAATTCTCGCACCGCAAGTATGCAATGTGATCATTGAGAATTTTGTAGTGATTGGTTTAAGAAATTACTAAGAGTAAACAACCGTTTTCCCCAGAATGTTGAATGTATAAACCCGACCTTGTCCACACCCTCAATAACGAACAGCTCAAGGACACAACTTCAAATAGAAGAGATGCAAGTAATCATCTACAACCTTTCGCGTGAAATTTTGAGGACGAAATTTATTTAAGGGAGGTAGATTGTAACATCCCGGTCTGGATCCTAGTAGTAACCACCTAAATTGTAACAACTCGGTTCAAATCTAGTGTTAGTGACGGATACACAATGAGAGCTTAGGCTGCTGCATGAACGAGAGAAACCCTACCTCAACCCGAAACCCTAATTTGACCCAAAAATCTTAAAATGACCAAATACTCAGAGGAAAAATCCTAATACTTAAAAAAATCCCAGAATTGCTTAAAGTAAGTAAATAACATAAAATATAAAATTAAAAATTAAAAAATTCTCATAATTAGGGTAAAATGACCATTTTGCTCCTAATACAACAAAAAATCTTAAAAATTCAAAGTTTGACACATGAATACTCAAAATTAGATATTTATACACAATTAATTAATAAAATATAAAATAACAACAAAAATGACCAAATTACCTTTGCATGGCCGGCAACCTAGGGATATGTGCCTAAAAGGCCACTTTTTGCTTTTTAAGCTTAAAAGTGAGAAAAATATGTATAAATTAAGTATTATTTTGACCAAATACTTTTTATATAAGTAATGTATATAATAATATAGGTCAACAAAAGTAAATAAATAATTATTTAAATTCTCTACACAATAAATAAGTCAAAAGACCAATTCTAGCCAAACTAACTTAATTTAGCTTAAAAGCCTACACCTATTTAATTAATTACTATCAAAATTATGATAAATTATGAGAAGACTAAATTAATTATAAATACATTAATATAATAGGTTTTAATAGATTTAGATACCAAAAAGATACATAAAATTAATATTTTATGCAATTTTTTGCACAAAATGATACCAAAACACAATTTAATATATAAATTATTGCAAAAACAGCTTTTGGGGCTCCCCAAACAGTCCCAGCCGACTCCTCTTGCTGCCAAATCTGATCTTGCAAGTCTCAATTAAATCCCACCTTCCATGCAACCAATGAAGAAATTCAAAAATTCAAAAATTGCACAAATGCCTTAATTGCTTTTATTAATCTTTTTCCCTATAAAATAGACATAAAACCCTCTCCATTCTCCTTCATATTTCAGCTAAGAGTGAGAGTGAGAGACCAAAATTTTTTTAAGTATTCTCAAGGAAAGAAGGAAAGAAGAAGAGAGAAGGAAAAAAGGAGGAGGAAAGGATAACGGAGGAGCTATAGAGCAAAGTCCATTTCTTCCTCAATATTTTAAGCATCAAAAGAGGTAAGCAAATCTCTAAAAATTTCTGATATCCTATCACAAAATAACTCTCAATCCATCTCAATAATCAACTCTAAGAAAAAGAAACTAAGAAAAACTCAAAAAGGCCTTGTAGGAAGTAGTTTATGAACTGTTTATGTATGATCAAGTTTTGCATGTTCTTGTATGTGTATATTTTTGAGTTTTATGATTTAAACATGTTTTGGAGTTTTGATTTATGTGAGTTTATAACATGCATGTAAAGAAATCACAACAAAAATGGATACCGCATGAGCTAAGCAACTAAAACCCTAGATAACCTAATTTTTTGGGCTTACTTACTTTCTGCCACCAACTTTAAAACATCATAACTAAATGCAAAAAATAGTCTTAAAGTGATTTTTGTGTCTAGATTTATCCTTTTAAGTTCTCTTTCATACAAAACTGGTTTGAAGTGATTTCGTTGAGTAAAACTCCAGATGTGTCATTTTTGCCAAAAAGTGTGAGATCTTGACCGCTCTGAGTTTCATACCTAAAAATCCTAAGTTAGAATGAGAACCGAGTTTTGATTAAAACATAAAACTTGTAGAGGACATAACATGAAATTTTTAGGGGATACCTTAAACTAAAAGCTCACCAAAAATCAGATCTAGAGCCCTTGAATGGATGCCCCAAAATTGTGGCCAACAGAGGCCCTATTTTTGTATTTTTCTCTACAAAATGTTGAACGGTTTTTATTTAAATAAAATAAATGGCCCTCGTGCCCTATGATCTAATCTTAGTGATAAATATGAAAATTGTAGGGAATATTTTTATCTAAGTGGTGTTAAAATATCAAAAATTAAATCTAGGTCTAAGTACTTAAAAACACTGTCACAATTTTAAAACTAGTAATTAAACTTTTACCTAAAATTGACTATGTGTTCGAATGACGCGTCACTTATGAAATTTGAGTGTGTGAACCTTATATTAACTTTTTACGTAATTAGTCTATGAAAATGACGCTTTTGATGAAATGAACTCATGCCGATTGTTCGATTCTATGTTGCATAAATTATGCTTATGTTTTGCATGATTCTACTTAATGCTTTAGCAAGTTGTACCATGTTCCATGTCATGTTTATATAGCATGCTATGATTAATTGTATATAAGAGGCATATTGTGTTGGATGCAATACTGTCAAGATCATTGTTTTTTAAAATAATTTTCGGTAAAAAAATAATTGGACAGGCAATCACTGAAACGGGCTCCAAATAAAATTTTTGACGACGAACGATCAAAATAAAATCTATACAACCAAAGTTAATTTAGAAAAATATCTCTTGTCGATATAATCTTCAACTACGACTTGATTTCGAGTTGAAACTCCAGTCAGATCTTTTACTGTATTCCCTTACGCGATCCTCGAACGTAGTGTGGGCTACGGTCTATGGAAAACTCGTAACGACAGAACCCCGATATCTTTCGTCTTCAAAGACAAAAAAATAAGATATATGATATATGAGATATGAGATATGATCTATCAAATCTATCAATCTCAAACTGGTTCAGCCTACCCGCATATATATAGGGTTATAGTAGGGACCTGAAAGGTAATTATGAGTTAGATTTTCAGTGGAACACTGACATCTATTGGAGATTTCTACAATTATGGAAAGACATGCAGCTGTTTCTGCAATTTTTATAAACTACTGAATTACAGTTCACACTACTAAAGAATTATAATTGCACTCTGATCCAAAATCTCAAGACCTTCTTGCATTGAGCTCATGTTTTAAATGCTTACCATTTCTTCCCACGTTAAGATTCCTGATACCCGCCAATTAAATTTAATTACTAACAATATAAATATTGATTTTATTTATCCTGTTAATTTAATTAATTTGAAAATTCAGTTTTAATTAAAATATTTTCTAATGAAAAATAAAATTAAGTTTTTTTTAATTAATTAATTTTAATTAAATAGAAAAACATAAGATATTTTATTTTTTTGCAAAATATCATGTTTAAGATAATTTTTTTTAAATCGGATATTTTAAAAAAATGTGAGAATTAATTCTGGATTTTGAATTAATTAAATCAAAAAATATTTAATCGGAATAAATTATTATTTTTTGAAAAATGTAAAACGAAAAGATAAAATAAATAAATGCCTTTAATCACTACCTTAACTGAAAAGTTACAGGAAATACTGTGCATTTATTAAATTTTATTTTTTACGCATTCAAACACGAAAATATGGTTTGATAAATCAGAATCTTTGGAATAGTGTACACGGAAAGATGTTTTATTCTTTCAGATCATGTGACTTTCGAAAGATGGTTTGATAAACCAGAATCTTTGAAATCGTGTATACGG
>JAULJZ010157657.1:0-52491 GCA_032270985.1 Heliamphora pulchella | reverse complement strand
ATATATTAAACTATCCACTTCACTTATAAGTAATTAACTCGACTTAAAAGAATAAGTCAAAAGGAGGGAGACATTAATATAACAAAAGAGAATTTTCAATATTACAGAAGGTGCTTCTGAGTCTTGAAATCAAAATATTACATTTCTAAACTAATTCGGCAATTCCTCCACGATTTTTTCTTCTGCACCGGGCGGAGTCCAAGTTCCTCCTCCTCGGCTGGGATTGCCTGCTCATATATTTCTTCTTCACCTGGCATTTAAATGCCGTGAGCTACACGCTCAGAGAAACAACTATAACCCAACTAACCTATTCATAACATACCAAAACACAACAATATACATACAAGAGATTCACAATTATATACACCAACCAATGCAAGGGTTCAACCTAACTATGTTTTCGTTGTTCACACTACCAAAATCCTCATTCTCAACTATACACTAACCAATGCAAGGGGTTCAGCCTAACTCACTATGTTCTTTTTGTTCAAGCTTCCAAAAGTTCATTGTTGTCATATAAGTAGTTTTATCTTGGTTCTCGCTAGAGAACCCATCCCACAATACTCAATGCCGCGTTACTACAACATGCCTCATCACCATGGTACCATGACGTTTCCATACACTCATGTTCCCATACACCTTGTCTCCGCAACATCATCCTTTTCGTCTAGTACTACGTGTACTCGGCTAAGTACCATGATGCGCGGTTTACCATCGTTAGTATCCTCGTCATCCCATACTACACGTACGTGGCTGATTGCCTTGAGATAGGTCGAGACAAGGCACGACTCAAGATGTCAACCATAACACAATACACAACCCTCGCCATGTCAAAACCCAAGTTTGTTTCGAAGAATAATGTTCGTTTGTAGTTCATTGTTTAATTCCCTATATGCGTAGTTGGTTCACTAATCATGCTTCCAACACAAGGTGTCTAACTAATTTTAAACATGCTTTGAGTACTATAAAAATATCAACAAGTCTCATTCACGGCAAGATCTAAACATAATACAACTAATCACACACTTAGGCATTACTAATCAACTTCACTAAAAAAAATTTAGCATTTTAGGTTCTATTTGTAAAATACATTAAAAATACAAAACGTCATTTGTTTATCTTGAAAGTTTACAGGGTGATATATATACATATTAGGAACATTTCTCAAGAAGAAATCTAAACGAGAGGTGCTTCTAGATAGGGGCCAAAATTCATTAAACAGAATAGGTCCAAAAACGACGTTATTTGGTAAAAACCAGTTTCAGAAAAAATTGTCCGATCAAATCACTCTAAATAGATTTTAGACGAAAGAAAACTCAAAAATCGAGCTTTGGACATAAAGATGGACCTGAGGGGATATTTTTGGAATGTTCTAAAAATTGACAAAGTGAACTATTTTTCTGCTTCTTTGGCGCCAAAGCATAAAAATTATATTTCGACACTTAGAAATCATTTGGGGCTCTACCTAAAATCACACATGCTAATAATAATCTCATGAAGCTCTAGTAAAAAAAGGTTTTAAAAAAGACACTGTTTGATTCACCAAAAAATGTGGGTAGGGTAAGAAAGAGGGCTTTTTCTTGATTTTTCTTCGGTAGACTTGTTCCTACTCTTATTTAACTTATATAATGGCTCCATATATGATATCTAAGCTCGAAAAATAGTGTGCTCCAGAAGTATTAATATTCACATAACACTCTTATTCAACTCATGGAAAGAAAACAAAACACAATGCGTCATTCCATGCACAACAATTAAGCTATCTCCTATTCGATTCTTTTTAAATCTTCTTATCTCTAATCTTGTTTATAACTATTTAGATCATATTAATTGTTGTAGAGAGGGGTTAGATGAGAATGTTAAAGTGAGTTGTAGCAGATCCTACCTCGATGGTCTTGATCAATGAAGATGGACTTAAGCTTCAGATGTAAACCTTCTTTCTTCTTCCCCTTCTTCTTTGGGACACTCTCTCTCTAGAATCTCTCCCTCTTGGCCGAATTATATGAAGAAAAATGGGTCGGAATGGCCTTCTATTTATAGGCTTGAGGAAGGACTTCTTGTGTAATTTCTTAGGGCTTGTTTGGTAATTAATTAGAATAGGCTAGGGATTAATTTCATAATTTTAGCCTTGTAGGTTGATATGTTGTCAAGAGATGAATGCTAAAGAGTTAGAAAGATTTTAGCTAAATAAAACTCTTTCAGCTAAAAGGAAGCAGAAAAGTGTCCAAAATATCCAAAAAGATATTTTGACACAAAAAGTGATTAATGAATATGACTTACTTAATTTTCTAGAATTAAGATTTTATTTTAGAATTAATTTTGTAGAATGTAAAAATATTAAAACTATTCGAAACTGCTAAATTTATCCAGAAAAAGTCCAAATGTAGTATAAAAATGCATGTTCCCTAGACAAATCTTCAAGATATGTCAAAAGTACAACTTTTGTACTTTTTGGCACAATTTCCTAGGTTGGCCAGCCACATGGGGCTTCCCCCCTTTTTTATTTAAATAATTATTGTATTTAATAATTCTTGAGCTTAAAATTTTGGGTCAAAAATATTAAATCTGGACCTTTCTTTTATTTTTAAGTTGGCCTTGGCCCATGGGCTTTCTTTTTATTTTTATTGGGCTTAATTTGATAATTGCGCCTTTAATTTAAGTTGGACCATGATCTTTTCTTGAGCCTTTATTTTAGCTTTGGGCCTTGTTAAAGTTTTGGGCTTCATTGGAGTTTTAGTTCTTAATTTCTATTGGGCCTAGGGCTAGATTTCTCCTTGCTTGTCTTTCGGACCTTAGTTGACTTCTTGGGCTAATCCCTAGTTAATCTTGGGCTTACCTTGAATTTTAGGTTAAATCTCTAAGAAATCGTAATGGGCTAGATTTCTCCTTGCTTGTCTTTTGGACCTTAGGTGTTTTCTGTTCGCATTGAGAATCCACTATTAGGGTTCTTAACTTGTGTTTAAAAATATGGGTCCTTATACAAACGATCTCTCTTACGTACAGCCTTCTAAGCTTATCAATAGAATCCGTCATATGAATAGGAAGGAAGTGTACGAACTTAGTCAACTTGTCTGCCACAACCTATATGGCATCATGCCCCCTCGGTGACCTAGGAAGTCCCGTCACAAAGTCCATTCTAATGTTCTCATATTTCCACTCGGACATTGGCAATGGCTGCAGCAGGCGCGTCGGTCTCTGATGCTTGACCTTCACTTGCTGGAAAGTAAGGCAACGCAAAACAAAAAGAGCAACATCCTTCTTTATGCCCCTCCTCCAGAACTGTCTATGCACATCATGATACATCTTGGTCCACTCAGATGCACCGCAAAATGAGAGTGGTGAAACTCGCGGAGCATGTCCTCACGGCGTGACTCCGGCACAAAGATCCTTCTTGCAAATCTCAAACTCTAGTCAGAGTGGATAGTTCACTCCTTGGCATCCTCGCCACTTAAGGCTCGTTCCTGATACATTAAGCTCTCCACATCCAGCTACTAGGCCTCCATGACATAGTGAACAATGACGAGTTGAGAAATCATCGTGAACAACGTAGTACAATCACCAGATTTACCAAGGCATATGTCATACTCGCCGACCTCCCTAAGCATACTCCATTTTTTAATGGCAATATGAGCTAAAAAGCTCAAAGACTTTCAGTTGAGGGCATTGGCCACCACGTTGGCCTTGCTCGGATGGTACTGTAGGTCAAAATCATAATCACCCCAAAACTTCATCCATCTCCTCTGACGCAAGTTCAAGTCCTTCTGTGAAAATAGGTACTTCAAGCTCTTATGATCCAAGAGCACTTCAAAGCGTTCTCCATATAAATAGTGCCTCAAGGTCTTTAGAGTAAAGACCACTACGGCGAGCTCCAAGTTGTGGGTAGGATAATTCTTTTCATGAGTCTTCAACTGCCTCAACCCACAGGCAACCACCTTGCCCTATTGAATCAACACGTAACCCAACCCCTCAAGCGACACATCGCAATACACGGCGAAGCCAAGTTCCATCTTCGATACAATCAGGATATGTACACTAGTCAGTCTATCTTTCAATGTCTAGAAGGCGAGCTCACAACCATCGGTCCACACGAACTTAATTCCCTTCCGCATAAGGTGCGTCATAGGCGTTGCAAGCCTAGAAAAGTCCCTCGTGAATCGCTAATAGTAACCCGCCAAGCCTAAGAAGCTTAAAATCTCGAATACATTATTCAATCTCTCCCACTTCATTACCGCTTCTATATTGGATGAATCTACCACCACTCTATCTCCCGAAACGACATGCCCCAAAAACTTGACCTGGGGTAACCAGAACTCACACTTGTCATACTTGGCGTATAGGCGATGCTCCTGCAATAATTGTAGAGCAATTAAAGATACTCCTCATGCACCTCCTTTGATGGTGAATAAATGAGGATGTCATCCACAAACACTACCACAAACCTATCGAGGTACAGGTTGAAGATACGGTTCATAAGGTCCATGAACGCAGCCAACATGTTAGTCAGTTCGAATGGCATGACTAGAAACTCAAAATGCCCATATTGAGTGTGAAACGTCTTCATTAGAATATCTCCCTCCCACCTTGACCCTTAACTCATGATAGCCCAATCTCAAATCGATCTTCGAAAAATAACATGAACCCTTCAATTGGTCAAACAAGTCATCAATACGGGGGCATAGGGTACTTGTTCTTAACGGTCACGTGGTTTAACTTACGGTAATCAATACAAAGGTGTAAAGATCCATCTTTCTTCTTTGAAAACTACGTCGGAGCTCCCCAAGGCGACACACTTGGATGGATAAAGCCTTTATCCAACAATTCTTGGACCTGTACCTTTAATTCTAGCAATTTGGCTGGTGCAAAACGGTCTTGAAATCCTAACGCGACAATTCGGTCCTTGATAGAAGGTCGAAGACCCCATTCAAACTGCTTGGTGCACAACTTTTCTGTTGCCACCATCTTAGGTGCAAACCACGACAGATTTGTGAACTTTACCTCATACTGGACCACTATCAAATTCTGTTAAATAAGGGAGAGAAATTCTTCCCAATATGTGTCCCTCGATGACCCTAGGAAATACTTCCCTAGAAAGACTCTGGTGAAAGCGGCCCACGTGCCCTCTACCGTTGTCTTAGAAAATTTCCACCACTCCCTAGCATCTTCCCGGAGTTGGAACGCTGCCAACTTCACCCTTAGCTCATCCTCCATAATCTCTAATATGTCAAAGATCGTCGTGGTCACTTCTAACCACTTAGTAGCCACATTGGGATATGACTCCCTAGAAAAGGTTGGAGGGTCCAACTGCCAAAACTCCCTCATGGTGACTATAGCCCTTGGCTCGGGAGCTATTGCTCCTTCCCTAGCCGTCTCAGCTAATGCTCTCATCGCCATGAGCTTTTACTGTATCACATCAATCCTGCCTACTTGTTCCTGTTGAGCATGCACATCCTATAACGACCCGTGTAATGACCCAGCTCAAACCTAACATTAGTAATGATTAGCTGACAATATCTTAGGTCACTAGAAGATCGAAAATCCTAACTCGATCCGAAAACCTTAATTCGATCCAAAAATCCTAAAAAGACTAAATGCTTAAATGCAAAACCATAATACTCAGAGAAGACTCTTAACATCCTAAATTATGTAAATAATAATAAATATAAAATTAAAAGTCAAAATTTCTCATAATTAGAGTAAAATGACCATTTTGCCCATAGTACCGCAAAAAGTCTTAAAAATCTAAATTTTGACACATGAATTTAAGTACAATTAAGTGGCAAAAGACAAGATAACATTAAAAATAACACAAATACCCCTTAGTGTTAAATCAAGCATTATGATGATCCAAGATTTTTTGAATAAGTAATATACATAATAATATGGTATTATAGGCTAACAAAAGCAAATATATCATTATTAAAGTTCATGCACACTAAAAGAAGTCAAAAAGCCATATCTTGTCAAACTAGTTTAATTTGACTTAAAAGATTACATCTACTTAATCAATTGGTAAAAAAATTATGATAATTCATGTGAATACTAAAATTATCATAAACATACTAAAATTATAAGTTTTAGTAGGAAAAAATATCAAAAAGATGCATCAAATTAATTTTTAAAGCATTTTCTTACACAAAATGGCACGAAAATAGAGATAAAACCTCAAGATTGATGTAAGATCCGATTTTTGTCTCCCAATCTGGGCCTAGACAAATTCCCTTCAACCAAATCTGAAATATATCTATCAAAACTTGCACCAAGTCTTGTCACCCATGTGAAGAAAAGAAAAATGACTTAAAAAGTGATTATTTTGTTCTCTAAGTTTTTCCCTATATAAACTAAGATAAACACCCTCTTTCCCCTCCATAATATTCAGCCAAGAGAGGGAGAAAAACCATATTTAAAGTGTTCTTGAAGAGTTTTGGTGAGTTGAGAGAAGAAAGAAAAAGAAAAAGTAGGATTCCAAAAAAATGTCTTTGGAGACCATAGTTCAAAAAGCTAAGTCTTACTAGTCATCTATATATAAAAAAAAAAGAGAGTTTACTTAACAAAGAAACTAAAAATAAAGACCTTATAACAAAAGAAAATTTAAAGATTTAAAAGAAAAGAAAAAGTTCACAAAAGAAGAATTATGCTAAAAATAAAAAAAGTTAGAACATGTTATTAAACTAATGAAAAAGAAAACCTAACTATTTACTTTTTATATTTTCTTTAAAAGGGATAGAAGAAAACAAAAAAAAAAGAAAATAAAGAGAAGAGAAATACATTTAAAAAGGAAAAGCAAATTAGCTTAAAGAACTTTTTACGACTTTTAGGTTTAATGAAATAAAAGAAAAAGAAAAAGAAAGATAGAATAAGTACTATGAAAAGAAAATAAAACTATAGAAAAAGAAAAAGAAAAGAAAAGAAAAGAAAAATAAGAAATGGAACATTAGAGAGAAAAATAAAACTATATTATAAGGAAAAGAAAATAAAGCTTCATTACAAGAAAAGAAAAGAAAAAAAAAAGACAAATAAGATACTAGAAAAGAAAATTACACTACTATTAAAGAAAAGAAAAAAAAATGAAAAATAAAGGCTAATGAAAGAACATTATGCTAATATTATAAGAAAAGAAAAGAAAGAAAAGAAAGAAAAGAAAAAGAAAGAAAAAGGTAAATCGAAAGGAAATTAAAGCTACATTGCAAGCAAAAGAAAAAAGAAGTAAATAAAAAAAAAGAACATTAAACTAATACTGAAAATAAAGGGACATTAAAGAATCAAAATAATAACTAACAAATGAACTTTAAACTAATATAAAAGGAAGAGATAAAAAGAAAATAAGCACACAATTATTTTAATTGGAGGATATGAATATAATATTGACAATTACATTCATACAATGTAAGTGCTTTTTATAACAACTAACAACATCAATAAGTTGTAGTTGCCAAAAAAAATATTAGCACTAATTAATGAATACAAATAAAAATGACAATGCGCTAAGTGTGAGTGTGAAGAAATTAATAACTAAACAACTAAAGAAAACAACTAAATTACATGAAGTAAATAGGATTAACCATGTAAATGAAAGGAAAATATGAATTGAAATTAAATTTTAACCCGATCACTCCAAAAGGGAGGAAATAGAGTTTGAAAGATCGGAGATCCAAACGAAATACTTGGATTGCTAAGGAATTCTCAAATTGGAAAAATGTACTTCAACGGTCCAATCCTCGGATTGTGATCCAAGCTAAGGTTTCAAAGTAGGCGTCGGAGGTTCGGATCTCGGTATTTCGACAGGGTTTCGGCGTCAGGACTTGGAATTGCTCGGCAACTCAGCAGAGCTTCTCTCACTAAACCTCTCACTAATTTTCTATCCTTGAAAACGTACCAGAGGTACGGTATTTATAGAGTTTATCAACCAATGAGATGCTGCCACATTTTGGGACACGTCAAGCTATTTGGAATTAGCGGTCGCCAGGTTGTACATGGTGGTCGCCATGTTGAAAGAAGGTTCCAAAGGGTTCTATTGGCGGTCGCTACAATGCAAGTTGGCGGTCGCTAGGTTTAAGGCGGCAGTCGTCACTTTTAGCTAAGGTTTTCAAGAGGTTCTAGTGACGGTCGTCGCAATGAACATGGCGGTCGCCACTTTCGGAATGACTTAGACAACAAGTTATTGATGGTTCAACAAAATTTCATTGGTTTGATGGTTTTCGGACGATTGGGTTCTAATACTGAGCTTGGATCACTTCCCGAGAATTGAACCGAAGTACCATTCCACCTGTTTTTATCATCAGATTCACCTAATATTAGGCGGGGTCAAATTGGGGTGTCTACAATTGTCTCTCTTCGATATAATTTGCATAGCAACGCGTGAAACAAGTTACATTAAAGACCTAGAGACAACAACCATTTGACTGAGCCGCCAATCTTAGGCCATAAACACACAAGCATGCTTATGATGTTGGTCGTACTCAAATTTTCATTGAGCTGTCTACGTACCCCTTTGCTAGGGATCCAACCAAAATGTAGTTCATGGTCAAAATGCAAAAATGCAAGATATGATGCTAACATGAACAGATGCTAACATGATGCAGATGCTGGTATAAACATGAATGTGATTGAACAAGTCCTAGAGATCGAGTTAAGATATAAAGGGAAGCACAAACAAGTCAAAGATCGAGTTAAGATCTAAGAACTTGGCTGGGGATAAAATAATTAAAAGGATCGATTTAGGATCCAAGAAATTATCTTAATCGGGAAAGTAATTGGTCGGTCGAGTTAAGACCTCACAATTTCGGGATGATAGCGAGGTAAAAATAGCTAAAAGCCAAGTTACGGCTTAAAACTATTCATACCGAGAAGAATAACTATGAATTAATAGGTCGAGTTAAGACTTAAAAATTCAGGACGGGACGCGAGATAAAAATAATTAAAATTTAAATTACGGCTTAAAATTAAATTTATCAGGAAGGATAACCGCGAATTAATAGGTCGAGTTAAGACCTAAAAATTTGAAATTAAAGCGGGATAAAAAAATAACTAAAAGTCAAGTTACGACTTAAAGTCAAATTTATCGGGAAGAAAAACACGAATTAATAGGTCGAGTTAAGACTTAAAAATTTGACACGGGACGCGAGATCACAAAATCATCTTTGGAATTATTTCTAAACACACAAGATTTTTCTAAAATTATTTTTTGAAAAACTCACACATAAAATAAAAAAATTATTTTATTTTATTTTATTTTATTTATTTATATATATATATTTTTTGTTTTTGAATGCACGCTTAAATATAATAACATGCTAAAATGACACAAACAATAATAATAAAAATAAACATATAAAACAATCAGATAAAAATCCTAACACAAACCCAAAAACCCTAAAATCGTGACATGACCGTTGATAGGCGCCATTTCCCCTTTGACATGGCGGTCGCTAGGATAAAAACCCTTTGATCATGGTGGTCGCCAGAAAACGTTAGGAAAACCAAGCGGTCGCCAACACCGGAGATGGCGGCAGCCACCTCTAGGCGCGCATAAGGCCCCAAAAGGTGCGCAGGCTAGGCTCATTTGTTCACCTTACTTTCTCTCTCTAGCTCCTTCGCTCTCTCTAACTTCTCTCAACTTTTCCTCGCTTCCTCTCGTCTTTTAGCCTTCGTACCTCTAGCTTTTGTGCATTTTGTTTTTTCACACGATGTTTATCTTATTGTTCGTGATTCCCTTTCTCTTCATAACAGGCCAGGGCCAGGGAGACGACGATCTTGGGGCACGACGGGGCCCCTCTGCTATTGGGAGCTCATCCTTGGGGACTCTCAGGGGTACGTCCACTAGCCTTCTTGGTTGTGGGGTTACTTCCACGCAACCCACTGCTGCAATGGACGCCCTTGTTCTCAAGGCGGAGCGTGCCTCCCATCGAGCTGCTGAGTAGGCACAGGCAGCTGCCGAGGCACATGTGGCTGCTGATGCTGCTACTGAGGCCGCAATGGCTGACTTCTTGGACCTTGATGCTGGGGAGGGCCATCCAGCATCTTTTGATCTGCACACCAACGCTCCGGTTCCCCACCGCTTACATCTAGGTGGGATGCAATGATACGAGCCTTCTACCGACTCAGTCGCCGCAGATGTTCTTCTGCGGGAGCCCAACCATCACATTTCTCGTCGGTGACCTTCGGTATGTGCCATATCCTTACTGTTTTAAATACCAAAGCATGATATATCAAACATAGACGCATGCCAAAGATCCCCCAGATGATATGATAATGTGTTTTGATATGATGATGAATGATGATGATTTATTTTAATATGGATGTGATGCTTAAATTTGATATTAGCTTAGGTACCTTTGCTATGGAGATTTAAAATAGTAGGGACACTTAGGATTTGAACAAATAACAAAAGAAAAGGCGATTATCATAAAATAAAAGGCTTGAAATTTTTATTTTTTTATTTTATTATTATTTTTTATTTTTTAAGGAAAAACATAAAAAGAAATGAGGGAAGATTTTTGTTTTTTGTTTCTGGAGCATGAAAACTAAAGAGGTAATTTTGTCAAAAATTATTAAAAATTTAGGGCAAACTCTAGCAATCTAAAGAGTATTTTTCAGAAATCAAGAAAACTCTTCAAAAGTCTCAGAAAATTTAGGAAAATTTTTAAAAATCTTGTAAATTTTTAGAAAATCCTAGAACTTTGAGGAAAATCTTTAGAAATTTTTAGAAAATCCTAGCAATTTGAGAAATTTTTTTAGAAAATCCTAAAAATTTGAGAAAAAATTTTAGAAATTTTTTAGAAAATCCTAGCAAATTGAGGAAAATTTTTAGAAATTTTTAGAAATTTCTAACAATTTGAGAAATTTTTTTAGAAATTTTTAGAAATTTTAGAAATTTGAGAAATTTTTTTAAAAAATTGGGATAAATTGTTAAAATTTTCTAAAAAATTAATTCTAAAAGGTAAGGGCAAAAGGAGCAAAACACAAATATCAAATGAAAGAGATTTTATTATTATTATTTATTATTATTTATTATTATTTTTAGAATGATTAACACAAAAAGATAGAGGTTTGCCTAACGCACCAGGGTTTAGAATTCCTAGTCTTTTACTAGGACATGCAAAAATCAAAAGATCGTCACTTACACAAGAACCTAGGGTTAAGAAGATTTGCCTGACGCACCAGGGCCTAGGGTGCCTAGTTTTCTAGGGCGCCTAGTTTTCTAGAGTTTGAAAGAATCAAAGGGTAATCACTTACACACGAACCTAAGGTTTGAAAGAATCGAAGGGTCGTGACTTACACACGAACTTAGGATTAGGGTGTCTAGTTTTCTACGGCTTGAAGGAACCGAAGGGTCGTCACTTACATATGAAACTAGGGTTAGGGTGCCTAGTTTTCTAGGGCTTGAAGAAATCGAAGGGTCGTCACTTACACACGAACCGAGGGTTTGAAAGAATCGAAGGGTCGTCACTTACACACGAACCTAGGGTTAGGGTGCCTAGTTTTCTAGGGCTTGAAAGAACCGAAGGGTCGTCACTTACACATGAACCTAGGGTTAGGGTGCCTAGTTTTCTAGGACTTGAAGGAACAGAAGGGTCGTCACTTACACACGAATCCTAGGGTTAGGGTGCCTAGTTTTTTAGGGCTTAAAAGAACTGAAGGGTCGTCACTTACACACGAACCTAGGTTTATGGTGCCTAGTTTTCTAGGGCTTGAAAGAACCAAATGGTCGTCACTTACACACGAACTTAGGGTTTGAAAAAATTGAAGGGTCGTCACTTAAACAGGAACCTAGGGTTAGGGTGCCTAGTTTTCTAGGGCTTGAAAGAACTGAAAGGTTGTCACTTACACAGGAACCTAGGGTTAGGGTGCCTAGTTTTCTTAGGTTTGAAAGAACCGAAGGGTCGCCCCTTACACACGAACCTAGGGTTAGGGTGCCTAGTTTTCTAGGGCTTGAAAGAACCGAAGGGTCGTCACTTACACACCAACCTAGGGTTTTGCTTTCAGATATTTTTCTACATTTTGCTTGCTTGATCTGTTCTTTATATATTTTGTCTTTTTCTTTTTAGGCTAGTCATTATGTCCATGGCTTCGGAGGTTCTATCTCTGGAGAGGTGTTGGAGTGGTATAATGCCTTTCCTGCTCCCAGCCGGGCTTACATTGACGCCTCCAGTTTTGCTCGTTTCATACCCTTATTGGGTAGGACGAGCAACGACCTGGTGTGGTTGACGGCTCTGGCGGAGCGGTGGTGGGACACCACCAACACCTTTCATTTCACTACTTTCGAGGCCACTCTAACGCCTCTGGACTTCTCCATGATTACCGGCATCCGGGTTAGAGGAGCTCCCATCTCATTTGATCTAACCATTTCCCGCTCTGCTACGCGCTGATGCACTTCCTCGGGGCCATTCCAGCACAGATGGATAGAGACCAGGTGTGATACACCTGGTTTTTTTGAGCACTTTAGACACTTCCACTATACGGAGCCCCGCTACTACGAGTGGGTTTCCCGGGGCTTTCTGATGTATATGTTTGGTACCTCCTTTTCTCAAACAAGGAGAATACCGTTCATTTACATTACTTGGGCACCCTGGCTCGTCTAGACCGGGTTGCTTCATTCGACTAGGGAGGATCTACCCTCGCCACCCTCTACAGCTCCATGAGGACTCTTACTCGATTCCCCCAAGAGCTCACCATCGGGGGATACTAGAGGGTCCGGGAGGTATGATTTTAGTTTCTACACTCTTCCATTCATTTCTGTCTTTTATTATCCATTATCTGATTACTGACATCTTCTTTTTGCAGCTATGGACTTATAAGTTCCTCGGGCTTCATGTCCCGACGAACTCTGCAGCAGACCCTCTAGTCATTCCCCGAGCAGCCTGGTGGTCCTGTGGGCTAAAGGAGAAGAAGGCTGGGGGGAAGGATATTGATCGCTTCCTGGTGTCTCTAGACCGACTGACCCCTGACTAGGTACCATTATTTCCTGTTTACTGTACTGTACATTACACTCTGCATTATACTGCTCATTGCACTGCACTGCACTATACTGTTTCTGTTCTTTTATGCTCTACACACTGATTACTGTTCACCGTACTCTACAGGTTCATTGGGATGTCTGGAGAGGGGTAGAGAATCGGGTCGGCGCAGATATGATGCGCAGTCGAGATCTCGTTTCGAGATGGATTCTACTAGAGGGTCCATTTGGACAGGAGTATTATCTAGGAGAGCGGTGGTTCGCCAATCGCTTGGCTTGGATCACTTTCGGATCCTAGTGGTCCCTCTAGCCTGTATGCGTTGGACCAATCACTTGAGTCGGGTAGATCTTCTATTGGAGTTGGTTGGGACGCATGCTGCTGAGCTTCTAGTGCCAGAGCTGGACTACACGGCCTAGGCCTAGGCCTTTCTGCTAGGACCACTAGGTCTTGGTCTGACTGCCCCTGGTGGCAAGAGGAGGGGACGGGCATCGGAGGATGCTGATGCCGGTGCTGTTGGAGCCGCTGCTGCCGGAGCTGCTGCTGATGTTGCTGGTGGGATGAGAGGCCCAGAGATCCCATGGGATGTTCAGACCGTAGCATACGGCTTCTCATTTCCTCTGCCGGTCTCTGTTCCGCCAGCACCGAAGTTTAGGGATGACATCGGCCAGGTTTGCCTTTTTCTTTTCCTTCAGTTACTTAATCTTTTTACTTGTCTATTTTCCTTGAACTGCTCTCTTCTTTGCAGATTGACCAGGCTTGGTTTGACCATACGATGCTGATGGTCACCGGCCTAAGGGCACTGGTTCGGCAGATGGACGCCTCGATGCGAGTAGCCAGCGTTGCTTTTACGCCAGTGGCCATTGTGAGTATCCTGCATGCTCTTTTCAGTTTTTTTGTACTTTCTGTCATTATCCTGTTATGAGTCTTACTTTTCTTTTGACAGCCTCCAGTTCCAGCTGTCAGCATAGTACCACCACGTGCTCCTGTTCCTTCACCTACCCCTGCTCGAGGTCGTGGTTCCCTGGCATCTTCTCGAGCTCGCTCCAGAGGGTTCGTCTCCTCCGCTTGGAGTTGGTCTAGGGCTGTGTCTTCTTCTTTCGACAATGACGGTGAAGATGACATTGAGCGGCTCTTTGAGGATGTCAGCTCGGACGAGGCTGGTCCTTCCACCCGAGCCATACCTGAGAGAAAGAGCTTCCCCTTCCTAGCTTTATTTATCTTTTAGATACATTATTTTTTATTTTCATGGGCCTGCATGCCCCTGTCATTACTTATTGGGCCTGGGTGCCCCAGTTTACATTTTTAATACATTCTACTTCTTTCTGATGCATTTTGGGCCTTCGCGCCATTTATTACTTTACATTTTTATTTGTTGCATGATTTTCCTTTATTTGCTGCTCAAACTGTCTAGGATGCATAATTCAGATGCAACAATTTATACAAATCACACAAATTGCAAACTGACACACACCCGCTTTGTTCAAACATGGCGGTTTCCATTTATAACCTGGCGGTCGCCTGGTTAAAGGGATGATGTCATTGTACTATACTTTTTAGAGTTGGTGGTTACCAGCTCCAAGGTGGCGGTCGCCACATTGAACGTGCCTTTTGCCGAAATTTTAATTTCCCGCCCTTTCCTGTCTTATAAATACAGCCCTGGAGGCTCTATTTTTTGTTGTTCTGATTCAGATGGCTAATCCCCTTTCTTCATGGATTGAGGTATTCTCTCATGTCAAACATTTAAACTTCACCCATTTCGGTATCAACTCCTTATTTCCTCTCATGGCCATAAAGATTGACTTGCTTTTGTTGAAAGCAGTTACTCAGCTATGGGACCCGCAATCCCACATCTTTCGGTTCTACTTTGAAGAGCTATGCCCCGTTATGGAGGAGTTTGCTGCCATTTTGGATTTGGCCCCTCGAAGCTCCATTGTGATTTCCACTTTCTTTCTTTCAACCCGTCAATAGGTGATACAGTTTTGTGATCTATCTAAGATGGAGGCCTCTCTTCTGACATAGGATGACTGTCTTGACATACCCTAGATTATTGATAGATTTCGTCCCATCGATGACCTTAGTGACCTCAACTTTTAGCTACGACGACATTATGCTCTTTGCTTCTGTCTTCTTTCCTAGTATCTTCTTATTCCCTTTGACAGGCGCGTTAGCTGTGCATTAGTTGACATTGCTGGCTAGATGTGGATGGGAAAGGACTTTGTACCACTTGTCCTAGCCGAGACACTGCTGGGTCTAGGTGCCGTTCATCGTGGTGAGACCGCTACTTTTGCTGGCCGCCCCTTACTTCTTTAGGTAAACTTCAAACTTTTATCAGACTTCTGTCATATTGTTAGGTTTTTCCTTTATTGTTTTAACTCTTGTTACAGATCTAGATGATGGAGAAGGTAAGCCTTGCACAAAAACCACTAACTGATAGACATAGTGCTGTAATTTTCCTTTACCGTCCCTGTTATCAGATATGTAACACCGAGACAGCCTGGCGATAGTACCTCTCATCCCTGACTGGCCTAGCTATTACTTGGCAGTGCCCCTGGTGGCGGATCCCTGCCATGACTCTGACTACCATGGATTACCCTGGTGTTCTGTTGATTGGTCTGCGTCAGACTACTTTCTATTACCCCAATTGGATCATGCGGCAGTTCGGTCGCAGTTAGATAATTTTTCCTAGTATCCGAGGTCGTCTATTCTCATCTGCGCTGTGGGCTCCATTTCTAACACTGTATCAGGATGCCTGGCCCTCTCGTTCACATATGGAGATGCAAGAGTTGTAGTGTCCCGAGCTTTTTGCTGAGTACAAGACATGGCTAATGCAGGATCGGGAGAAGAAAGATAAAGAAGAAGGAAAACAAGCAGCAAAAAGGAGAAGGATTTGATGCCTCCTACTTTGTTTCAAAAGATTTCACAACTTTCCTTTTTTTGTTTGTAGAGTTTGGGACTTGCGTGCCCTTCTTCTAAAAACTTTGAATTTATAGCTCTAATTAAAGCAATGAAAAACTCCCACTTTATGCTTAAAATGGTTTAAGTTTATCCAAAGTTTGAATGACTTAATTTATTATCAGAATTAAAAGACAATTTTGCATTGGCCTTAACTCGAATCCAAAATGGTTTAGAACACAGAATGTGGCCGAACTTCTCAAAAGAAGCTGCCTACGTATTCCAAAAAGATGGAATCAAGCCATAATGTAGTTCAGGCTCGATTCTCACTTGGGTATTGATGCTCTCCTTTTGTGGTGCCCTAACTTTTTCCAAGGTCGCCCTTTCGGGTTTTCGGCCTTACGGGTTGCTCTAACTTTTGCCTAAGTTGCCTTTTCAGTTTTCAACTCAGCGAGCTTTTATTTTTATCTTTATTTTTACCTCAAGGATAGTACTTTTTGAGATGATCAAGGTTTACTGGAGTGGAGAACACATTGCCATCCAAATCCATATAATGACTGCACCACCGGTCATGATGGTTTTGATGAGAAACGGTCTGGATCAGTTTGACTTGAACTTGCCCCTCGGATCGAATATAGGAGCTCTAATTTTCTTAAGAACCAAATCTCCTTATCTAAGGTCCCGAGTCTTGACCTTCTTATTGAACGCTCGAGCTATCCTCCTTTGATATCCTTGTACATGAAATAGAGCCTGCAGCCTTCATTCATCAAACAAGCGCAACTCTTTCATCCAGTTCCTTTGCCATTCTGCTTCTAAAATATTGGCTTCGGCCACTACTCTTAGTGAAGGGATTTCTACCCCAATGGGAAGAATGACTTCCATCCCGTATACTAGAGAGTATGACATAGTTCCTGTTGAAGTTCTGATTGACGTCCTGTAACCCCAAAGTGCAAATGGTAGATGTTCCAACCAATCCTTATGTGAGTTGATCGTCTTTTGTAGGATTTTCTTGATGCTCTTGTTTGCTGCTTCGACTGCTCCATTGGTCAGCGGCCGATATGGTGAGGACTTGTGGGCCACTATCCGGTATTCTTTAAAAAGATCCAAAATCTCTCTCTCCTTGAAAATGCGAGCCATTATCTGAGATGACCTCATGGGGGATCCCGTACCGACAAATGATGTTTTGCTTGATGAACTTAGCAACACGTGAAGCTTTCAATACCGAGTAGGAGGCTGCTTCCACCCACTTGGTAAAGTAGTCAATGGCTACTAAAATGAACTCGTGTCCATTCGACGCCTTTGGTGTCACTTTGCCGATCACATCGATGCCCCATACTGAGAACGACCATGGTGATGTCAGGTTGTATAGCTGAGATGGGGGAACGTGCGTAAGATTTGCGTGAATCTGACACTTATGACATCTCTGCACAAACTATATGCAATCTGTCTCCATTGTCATCAAAAAGTACCCTTGTCGTAGGATCTTTTTGACTAACATATTTCTGCTCATGTGTGGTCCACAAACTCCCGCATGGATTTCTTTCATCAGTTCTTAACCTTTTTCATTGTTGACGCACAGTTTATTGACGCCAGAATGCCCTCTTTTGTATAGTCTTCTACCGTAAATGACAAACTATGCAGATAATCGTTGTTTTTTCCTTTTGTCCTTTTTATTGGCAAACTTGGGGTATTCTCCTTTCTCTACAATGTTTTGAATGTCAAAGTACCATGGAAGGTCGTCAGTGCTTTTCTCGATTGCGGTCATTGTCTCGTATGCCGGCTTTCTCATCTGTTCAATTATTAAAGGCCTCATTCGGACTCTGGATGGTATGTCAATCATGGATGCCAAGGTGGCCAGTGCGTCGGCGAACTTGTTTTGCAGTCTTGGCACATGGGTAAAGATCACTGATTCGAAACACGATATTAGTCTCTCTAACTCTTGATGATAAAGAATCAAGGTTAAGTCCCTGACCTTCCATTCTCCTCTCGCTTGTGAAACCACCAGTGCTGAATCTCTGATGACTTTCAGCTTCTTTGCCCCTAATTCTAAGACTGTCTCCAATCCAGCTAAACATGCTTCATACTCAGCCTGATTGTTGGTAACTTCAAAATTGAGCTTTAGGGACAATGAAACGTGTGATTCATCAGGAGTGATAAGAAGGACTCTTATTCCATAGCTATATTGATTGGATGCGCCATCAAAATATAGAGTCCACTTGTCATTCCCGACTTTCATCAACTGTTCGTCAGGAAACTGAAACTCTGTGTCTTCACTTCTTTCAACTGGTTAGTCGGTCAAAAATTCTGGCACTGTTCTGTCCTTGACTAACTTTTGGGTGACATATTTAAGATCAAATTCAGATAATAACAATAACCATCGAGCCAACCTTCCTGTTAGTGCTAGCTTTTCAAATAGGTACTTTAACGGGTCCATCCGAGAGATGATATTCACTGTGAAAGATAGCATGTAATGCCTCAGTTTTTGAGAAGCCCAAACCAAGGCCCAGCATGTCTTCTCCAGTGGTGTGTATCGTATTTCTGATCCTATCATCTTCTTACTTAAGTAGTAGACAGCCTTTTCAATTCCAGTTTCACCCTCTTGCGCTAGCATGCATCCCATAGCTGAGTCAGTCACTGACAGATAGAGAATCAGTGGCTTATCAAGTTCGGGAGGAGCTAGAATAGGTGAATTTTGCAGATACTGTCGTACGGCATCAAAGGCGTCTTGGCATTTCTGATCCAATTCAAACTCGACTCGTTTCTTCAGCAGACGAAAGAGTGGCTCATTGGTAGTTATTGGTTTTGTAATGAATCAATTGATAAACTATATTTAACTCAGAAAGCCCCTGACTTCTTGCTCGATCTTCAAAGGAGGCATTTTTAGAATTGCTTTAATCTTTGAAGGATCAACTTTAATGTCTCGTTGCGTGATCATAAACTCGAGCATCTTTCCGGCAGTAACTCCAAAGGCACATTTCTGTGCATTGAGCCGCATCTTGTATTTTTGAATCCTTTCAAAGAGCTTTCGCAGTGCTATGATGTGACCATCCCGATCCTTTGACTTGACTATCATGTCATCCACGTATACCTCGACCTCCTTATATATCATGTCATGCAGTAAAGCAGTGGCAGCTCTCTGATAGGTTTTTCCTGCATTTTTCAAGCCAAACGGCATCACACGATAGCAATAGGTGCCCCAAGGTGTTGTGAATGTCGTCTTTTCTCTGTCCTTGGGATCCATCAGAACTTGGTTGTACCCAGAGAAGCCATCCATAAATGACAACAAGGCATGCCCTGCTGTACTGTTTACCAAGACATCGATGCGTGGTAAAGGAAAATCGTCTTTCAGGCTAGCCTTGTTGAGATCTCAAAAATCCACGAAGATTCGAATACGACCGTCTTTCTTTAAAACTAGCACAATATTGGCTACCTATTTTGGATACTCGGTTACCATAAAAAATCTGGCGTTGAGCTGTTTGGCAACTTTTTCTTTGATCTTTAGAGCCCATTCAGGCTGGATCCGTCTTAACTTTTGTTTGACCGGCTTAGCATCGGGGTATAGAGGGATATGGTGTTGGACAATGTCTGGATCAATTTCGGACATATCCTCGTAAGACCATGCAAATACATCCTTGAATTCTTTTAATAAAGTTATTAATTGTTCTTGTTCAACAAAGGATAAAAAAGAACCAATTTGAACATTTTGTGGGTTATCTTTATTACCCAAGTTTATTGACAAAGTTTCTTTGATTATAGGCTGGGCACACATTTTTTCTTCTCTTTTTACTAAAAGTTTTATTTCTCCTGGGATAGCCCCGTCGAACTCAAAATCTTCGAAAAGCATATGAAATAAATCAATCAAAGCAGAGTAATCGGAAATTTCATTCATTTCATTGAAAAAAGGGGGAATTAAAAACTCGAAAGCATAAACAGGGTGAGGTGCACAAACAGACGTACCCTCAACCACAGACTCTGACTCGAACTTGGACTCAAAACATATAATATGTACATCAGAAGACTCGAAGGTTCAATTCTTCACTTCCTTTGTAGTTGCATCAACAATGAACTTGGTGAAGTCAGCTGGTGCGTTGAAGCCCATCATGAAGAGTCCGAGTCAGTTACATGTAGTTGTGCCATCTTTTCATTGAATAATGTTCCCATGCTGATTCTGTTGAGCTTGTCGGCCCAATCTTCTTCTTGAATCTTTTCCTCTTCCCCTTCCCCTTTCACTTCCTCCTTTGTATCAGACAACTAATGGCTGAAAAAGATCTCCAGCCCTAGAAGCTTTTTATTGGTTTCTTCATCGATCCATGGTTCTAAAAAGCCACAGTATGGGAAATGTTTCCCTTCCTTGACAAAGTACCCATTGAGCGTTCTAGAATAATTCGGCTTCCGTCCCCTTCTACGCCTTTCCAAATCTTTTTCTGTCGGTTTGGATCCAAGACTGAAACGGTGCGAAGTCAGAAATACCTGGATAGGTTGCGGAATACCCTGCTGCTTGCTCCCTAATCCCATACCATGGAAAAATGACATATTCCTCATCATTGTTACAGCTCGTGGGTCGATGTACATTTCCTCCTCATTCAATAACATCTGTACAGCCTGGGCTTCGTCGAACTGGAAACCACTTAGCGATACATCACCTTCACCATGCTGGTCTTCCAACAGAGTTGAGCCCTCTCCTCCCCTTAGGGGATAAATGCTGTCTTCTCCGTTAATAGTTAGAACTGCCCCATTTCTTATCAGCTTCAGTTTCTGATGGAGAGTCGATGGTACAGCTTGAACACTTGAGTCATGCAACCAAGGTCTTCCCAACAACAAGTTGAAAGATGCCGATACATCTAGTACATGAAACTCAATTGACGTTTCCAAGGGCCCTACTGATATTGCAAATGACACCAGTCCCAGTACGTCCCTCCTTGTGTTGTCATAAGCCTAGACTCCTTGATTGCTCGGTATGAAATGCTCCGTCTTTAGTCCTAAACAGAGTGCTGTTCTGAGCAGAAATACATTTAATGCAAACCCGTTATCGATAAGAGTCACAAGGACCCATTTGCCCAGGCACTTAACAGTAATATGCAATGGTTTGTTGTGATTCCTCCCTTTGCTGGCAGATTCTTATCGAAAAAAGAAATGATTTTTAGTTCTACCGCCGACAAAATAAGTCCAATCAGTTGCTCTGGGGTGGCCTTTATCGGAACGCTGGCTTTATTCAGAACCTTTAATACAACTTATCTGTGTTTATGTAAGGCCATCAGTAGCCCCCAAATGATGATGTTAGCTTGTGTCTTCTTTAACTCCTTTAGCACCGCATCATCTTTTTCTTCATGTTCTTTTTTCTTCCCTTTTCCACTCGGTTGCCCCTTTTCCAACTGGGCTGGCTTAAAATGCTGCCCACTTCTGGTCAGATGTTCTATCCCCTCATTGGGATCCCATAATCTTGTTATTGTGTCACTATTCTATCGTACCTCGTTCACAAGCAGAGGGGCTTTGCATGGCCACAAATTGCCTAAATTGCCGGTTGCTATTCTTCCTTTTCTCTCCTCATCATCCTCCATCGCCCATGTATTATCAATTTTCTCCCAGAGGTCTTCTTCGATAAAGTCCACCTGCTGTTCCCGAGCGGCCCAAAAGTTGGTCCACTCAGCCCCATCTAATTTTAGCACGACCCTTACCAGCCAATAGGACTGCATCTCGTTGACGTATATCTCTTCCTCAAATGTTTGGGAAGAGTGATGCCATCAATCACGTGACCAAATCCATAAGGTCGGGTCGGGTAATCCAAAGGCCAATCATCTTCTTCGTTGCGTTCTTCCTCTTGAATTGCTACCTGATATCCTTCCCAGTCATTATCATTCCACTCCTCTATGACATCCCAGCAATTTTTGGTCATAATCAATGAACAAACTGCCTGATTTTCAGTAGCTAAAACATGAGGACGTGGCAGGTATGTTAGACAGATATATCAGCACGAGCCCTTTGATTCCCCCAGAGACATGTAATTTACCCCTGCCTGCCTGGCATGATTTGGCAGTGGGTTAGTCGTGACATTCGGCTTTGGGGTGGTAGATGGTGGCGGGATCACCTTGTTGTCGATGAGGTTCTGGATTTCATGTCAGAGCCTTAAGCACTTGTTAGTTAGGTGTCTGTGACCTTGGTGGAAGGCGTAGTATTGAGAAGCATTAAACCTCGGCGGTAGGGGATTAGGTATAGGCATGGGGTCCAACGGCTTGATAAGCCCTTTCTCAACGAGTCGACTCAGGACGGTGGATAAAGAAAAATGTTAAGAGGGGTGAAGACCCTCCTCGGCCTTTGCTGTTTGCTATTGTCTGACTGTTGGGTATTGTTGGATTGCTGGGTGGAAGAAGATGGGTTCAGCAGGTTCACCTTGTTCGAGCGAGACACGAGGCTGGTGGTGGTAGTTTGGTTTTGGTTGTTTGTTGGGAATGTCCTCCTTGGTTTCTAGCTAGGCTCGACTTTTTTGATATCCCCAAATTTAATTGCATCTTTTATCTGAACCCCAGCATCAAACAACTGCTCGAATGTGCAGAGCGACTGTGTGATCAGATAACGTTTTGGGGGGGTTGTAGATTCTTTACTACTATTCTCACTTGCGCTTTCTTAGAGGGCCAGTTTGTCATCTTGGCGACCTTACCCCTCCATCGAGTTAGGAAATCAACAAAAGACTCCTGGTTCTCCTGTTGAGTCATTTCGAGTACTCGGGTAGTTACGTCCAATTGGACATTGTAACTATACTGACTGACAAATGCTATAGCTATGTCCTCTCAGATTCTGGTCTTGGCTACATCGAGGGAGATGAACCATTTCTGGGCTGCTCCAGAAAGAGATCGGTGAAAAAACTGAGGCTTAACTGGTCATCAATTTCCATTGGCGACAGGGTACCAACATACATTCAAAGATGAATTCTGGGATCTCCGGTTCCATCGAACTTCTCTATATCTGGCATTTTAAACTTTTTCGGTAGCTTAGCGTCTGGGAACAAGCATAGTCCTCCCACATCTACCATGTATTCTTCGATTCCTTTGGCCTTTCTAAGGACCTTCTCCATCCGGTCGATCTTCTCAACCAACGTAGACTCTCTAGACTGAGCGGTATTTTCTTCCTCAACTATCACCTGTCGAGAGTTTCGTGGTGGTGGTAGAACAACTTGCGGTCCATCAGGGACCCGATTGTCATCCCAAAAGTTTTTGACATTCTCATTTGTGTCCTCTGGCTGTCCATTAACAACGGGCATACGGGTCTGAATCGCCTGGATCTGTGCCTGACATTGTACTTGAGCCTGGGTCTGCTGCTCTACGGCTCTTTGTATATCAGTGATCGCCCTCATTAGAGCTGCCAAATTCACCTCGTTCTCTGCCATCTCAACTGACTATTTGAGTACCCTATAAAGTCTGCCCACCACTGACCTTGCCCAAACACGTGTCGACTGTGCTCTTCTCGGCTCAATAATCTATATCTGAAGAAAACCTAGATCCCAAAAGCAGAATAACCAGTATCAAATATTTCTCGATCAAGAACTTCGATGATAGATAGCAAATATCCCGAATATCCAAAATAGCAAACTACAGGGAGATAATCACTAAAGTTGAAACAATGCCCTTGTCGGGCTCATACTAGTAGCGTAACAACTGAGCAGGTTTGACTAAAGTCGGGTAAAGAAATGGGCAGTATTTCGGTAAGAAAATAAAACTATGCTAAGAGGACTGGTTTTAACCTAGAATTCTAAGGAAAAACGGACAGCATAACGGTAAGAAACTAGCTCACGTTAGTATAACAAGGATATAAAGGAAACGAGTCTAAACAAAAGCGGGGGTATGGAACTAACAACCCGGGAAGAACCCGAAAGAGAGAGAAACTACCCTAAAGGCTTCAAAACAAAACACGGGCACGACCCCGAGCAAAAAACTATGGCGTTAAAACCAAACATGGTGAAGAACAAAACCTGGGTAAGATCCCAAAGGAAAAGCTAACTTAAACAAAGGATGAGAGAAAACCTAGGCCGAACCAGGAAGAGGAACTAGCTTAAGCCCGAACAAATAATTCTAACAATACGCAATCAAAACATACAATTAAGAAAACACATAATCCTACTAGGGTTAGCAGTACCTAATGGGGGGTTCTAAGCTACTATATGAAAAAAGGCCGATTTTTGTTAATCGAACAGGGTACCTTCTGAATAGAACCGGAAATATATACCTCCCATGCTTGGAGTGGTGCAGGACATGGTCAAATAGTACGCTCGAACTCTTTTATTGCACCTATGATAGCGTACAGTCAGTAAGGGTCGCCCGTCTTCCCAATAATCCCTGAAACGGATGAATGTTCAGGGTATCGGGTCGACCAGGCAGGGAGTTTTGAAGAACAATGCATATGCATGCGAAAATACAAATGAGAAATTCTTATTAAGAGCCAATAATGTTTTCAAGTTTAACCCGCTTATTTGATTTGATAAATCAGTCCCCAGTAGAGTCGTCTAAAAATACTGTGGCGTTGGGATTTTCGGTGTCATTTTGAAAAATATTTCAAAAATAAGAAAATTCAAAGATGTTTAAAAAATATTTTAACACATTAAAAACTAAATTTTGAAAACTCCTTTTTGTTGAAAATGGAGTCGCCACTTAGTTTTTGAGAAAAAAAAATAGCTACTGTTCTTGAAAACGTTAACCAGAGAAAGATGGTTCGGGGGTTAAGGTATGAATCGGAGAAGGTATTAGGCACCCCGTTCGCCAACCATAAGGTTGGCCTATACTAATCATTATTGAGTTTTTAATAGAATTTTTCAAATACATGCAAATAAAAAAAAATTGAGGCAAAAAGAGAACATCCAAAATCAAATATGAAAAATACATAACATATGTACATAGCACTCCAAATTAGGATAAATAAATGAATGAATTCCAAAGTTCTACGGCATACAATTTCTAACTAAAGGATGTATGGATCACACCCGCATGCAATATTATTAAAATAACCTAAACTAGTATAATTCAAATAAAAGAACAAAAATATGTTAAAAATTGTTAAAATTACCTAAACATGAATTATTAGTAAGAAATAAACTAAACTATCATGAACATGATTTCAACGTAACCAAAAACATGCATATTAAAACATACATTTAGAGAAACATTAATATGGTGAATATTTAATACTAAATGTAAAATAAAAGATGCATAAAAAATCTATATATAAAAAAGGAGAGTTTAGTTAATAAAGAAACTAAAAATAAAGGCCTTATAACAAAAGAGAATTTAAAGATTTAAAAGAAAAAAAAAAGTTCACAAAAGAAGAATTATGCTAAAAATAAAAAGGTTAGAACATGTTATTAAATTAATGGAAAAGAAAACCTAACTATTTACTTTTTATGTTTTCTTTAAAAGGAATAGAAAAAAAAACAAAAAAAAAGAAAATAAAGAGAAGAGAATTACATTTAAAAAGAAAAAAAAATTAGCTTAAAGAACTTTTTATGATTTTTAGGTTTAATAAAATAAAAGAAAAAGAAAGATAGAATAAGTACTATGAAAATAAAATAAAACTATAGAAAAAGAAAAAAAAAGAAAAAAAAGAAATTGAACATTGGAGAGAAAAATAAAACTACATTATAAGAAAAAGAAAATAAAGTTTCATTACAAGAAAAGAAAAGAAAAAAAAAGATGCTAGAAAAGAAAAAAAAATGAAAAATAAAGGCTAATGATGATTAAGCTAATTTTATAAGAAAAGAAAAGAAAGAAAAGAAAAAGAAAGAAAAAAGTGCATTGAAAGAAAATTAAAGCTACATTGCAAGCAAAAGAAAAAAGAAGTAAATAAAAAAAGCATTAAACTAATACTGAAAATAAAAGGGACATTCAAGAATCAAAATAATAACTAATAAAGGAATTTTAAACTAATATAAAAGGAAGAGATAAAAAAAATAAGCACACAATTATTTTTATTGGAGGATATGAATGTAATATTGACAATTACATTCATACAATGTAAGTGCTTTTTATAACAACAAACAACATCCATAAGTTGTAGTTGCCAAAAAAAATATTAGCACTAATTAATGAATACAAATAAAAATAACAATGTGCTAAGTATGAGTGTGAAGAAATTAGTAACCAAACAACTAAAGAAAACAACTAAATTACATGAAGTAAATAGGATTAACTATGTAAATGAAAGAAAAATATGAATTGAAATTGAATTTTAACTCGATCACTCCAAAAGGGAGAAAATTGAGTTAGAAAGATCGGAGATCCAAACGGAATACCTAGATTGCTAAGGAATCCTCAAATCGGGAGAATGTGCTTCAACGGCCCAATTCTCGGATTGTGATCCAAGTTAAGGTTTCAAAGTAGGGGTCGGAGGTTCGGATCTCGGTATTTCGGCAGGGCTTCGGCGTCGGGACTCGGAATTGCTCGGCAACTCGGCAGAGCTTTTCTCACTAATTTTTTGTCCTTGAAAACGTACTAGAGGTACGGTATTTATAGAGTTCATCAATCAATGAGATGCTTCCGCATTTTGGGACACGTCAAGCCATTTGGAATTGGCGGTCGCCAGGTTGTACATGGCGGTTGCCATGTTGACAGAAGGTTCCAAAGGGTTCTATTGGCGGTCGCCACAATGCAAGTTGGCGGTCGCCAGGTTTAAGGCGGCAGCCGCCACTTTTGGCTAGGGTTTCTAAGAGGTTCTATTGACGGTCGTCACAATGAACACGGCAGTCGCCACTTTCGAAATGACTTGGATAATAAGTTATCGATAGTTCAACAAAATTTCATTGGTTTGAAGGTTTTCGGACGATTGGTTTCAAATACCGAGCTTGGATCACTTCCTGGGGATTGAACTGAAGTACCATTTCACATGTTTTCATCATCGAATTCACCTAAGATTAGGCGGGGTCAAATTGGGTTGTCTACACACCCAAGTCTTGTTGGTAACCCTAATGGGAATTTCATCCTAGAAAATACCCTTATCTTTGAGTTTTCATTACTGAGCTATACCTAGATGATGACTAGTATTCGCATTTGATTGTCCTTCAATTCAAGTCATCATCCTTGAGCTAACTCTTTATTCGTAGAACTCAATATCATTCCTTTAGCCCCGAACATTCGGCATTGCTAAGATCCTCTGCCACCATTTATCTTCTCCCGACTTCAATATTACATTCGGCTACAGTAATTTTGTGAATTCTTGAAATCCCAACCTGGGGAGTAGACTTAAATGCTTGAATTGAAGTACGTTAGGCCTACATAATTTCAAGACAAATATCTAGTTTGGCTACCCATTGCTTAAACATATATTTTGTCAAGATCAGATGTTGCATAGATTGGTCCTGAGAACATCCCCTTTTGTAATGTTCATTAGTTGTTGATCTCTTATCTCCAATGCATCCAAGCCTCAATCTACCTCTCAATATGGGTTAACGGTGATTGCTTTAGCCATGAATCCCTTGCCATAATCTAATCCATCTTTTGAACCATCTTGGAAAATTTTTCTCATCATGCAGCCTAGTATGACATTTAAAATCCTCAACTAAACACTTACCTATTCACCGCCTTATGATCGCCTTCCCTGAGACCAGTAAAATTGAGCTGACTATCCTTATTAAACCCCACGCATGTTTTTGTCTGTCCTCGGTTGACTTTTAAAATCTTACCCAGTAGATAGGCGAGTAATGGTAGTCGTCAGGATATTACGTCTCATTCGAAGGCTCCAATAGATTTAACTATGCCATTAAGGATCTACAGTCAAAGATGACAGTTTTGCACCGGGGAATCTATGACATCACCACATGACAATGTTCGAACTTCTCCAGACCAGTTCGTAGCTAACCTGTAATAACTCGAACTCGGGAATACGAATAGAAAATAATGAACATCTCAAAAGAAACGAAATCTCGAACTTAAGTTCGTTAAGAAGAACTAGCCCGGCGGTTTAACCTCTTCGAGCCTGAGACCCGAGATAGAGAGGAAACTACATAAGCATATATTAAATCCCTAATATTGAGGATAAAAAGTCAAAGTTATAAGCTCAAGTTATTTAAGATAAGAGTTAAGCTCGAAAAATTTTAAAAATTCAAAAGTTGACACATGGATACCCTAAATCAAGGATTTAAGTACAATTAAGTACTAAAGAACAAAATAATATCAAAAATGACAAAAATACCCCTTAGTGGCCGACCACCTAGAGAAGAGTGCCAAAAAATGACTTTTTACTTGCATTTTAGCTTAAAATGATGAGAAAAGTATTAAGTTAAGCATTATGATGATCCAATACTTGTGGAGTAATTAATATACATAATAATATGGTGTTATAGGTTAACAAAAACAAACAAATCACTCTTGAAGTTCATGCACAACAAAATAAGTCAAAAAGTCATATATTACCAAAATAGCTTAATTTGACTTAAAAGACTACATCTATTTAATTTATTGCTATAGGACTATGATAATATATGATAATACTATATTTATCATAAACATACTCATATAATAGGTTTCAGAGGGAAAAGACGCTAAAAAGATACATCAAATTAATTTTTAAAGAATTTTCTTGTAGAAAAGAGCACACAAACCAATGCAAAATCCCTTAATTGATGGAGGATTAGATTTTTGTCCCCCCAAACTGACCCTAGCTATATTTTAGCTTTCTCAAATCTAATTTTGTCCCCTCAAAACTTGTACTAATTAATAAGCCCATGTGAAGGAAAGAAAAAGTACCAAAAAAATTTAATTACTTTGTTCCCTTGCCTTTCTATATAAACTAAGCCCAAGCACCTTCTTTCCCCATGATATTTCGGTGGTGAGAGAGGGAGAATGACCAGATTGTGAGTGTTCTTGAGGGTCCATGAAAGTTTGAGAGAAGAAAGAAGAATAAGAAGAAGAAGGGATCCAAGAAAGGGGTCATTGGAGACCATAGTTCCAAAAGCTAAGTCCTAATAATTTTTCACCATCTTTTGATCTCTTAAACAAGTAAGTAAAACCTATAAACCTTAATTCTAAGATCTCTCAAAATATCCCCCAACACATCTCTTTAAACACTATGAATCGAGAACCGAAAATAAACCGAAAAGGCGTCGTAGTGGGAATTTGGGACTGTTATGATTTTGGGTGATGTGAGATGTTGTTGTGTGTTGTTATCTTTGAGTTTAATGACTTCTAAGTGTGCTGGAGCCTTGATATTAAAGTTTAAAATACAAGCATGCCAAGAAATGGAACAAAGACTTGACATAACATAAGTAGAAGACTTGGACCCTAAGAGACTTGATTTTTGAGAACATAGATGTTTTTTCTCAAAATTTGGAATGCCATAACTCAATGTCGAAAATTGATATAAGAATTATATTTATGTCGAAATTTATCCTTTTGTGTTATCTTTTATCCAAAGTTAGTTTTAACTCATTTGAATAAGTATAACTCGAGATATTGCAATTCTACCAAAATGTGTCGATTTTTGACCAGTCAAAAATGCAGACCTAAAAACCCTATTTTAAAATGAGATCCGAGTTTTATCCAAAACATGAAAGTTGTAGGAAACATGTATATGTATCTACCCACCAAAGATAAGCACAAACTATTGAGTTTTTATAGGTCAAAACCCCTTTGAATTGCTCTGTTGAGTTTCGGCCCTCAAGGGACACTTCTGTCACATATTTTTTGTGTAGCCCAAAATCCCTATTCTTAGAGATCTATTCCAAAAGTGGTCTACATGAACTTTGTAGCTAACATATTGAAGTACGTTCTGCCCACAAATAAGACATTAAAACCTCGGGATGATTCCCCAAAACCGTTTCAAACCATCTGTCCAAAATCGGCTCTGCTGAGTTTTTCCGGCTGACAGACCCTATTTTCTAACATCGCTAAAAAGTCTAACTTGTTACAAACAACTACTCTTAGCTCTAAATATGAAACTTGTAGGGGACATGTTGAACTAGAACATACTCAAAAATGGGATTATTTGGACTTGATATGATACCCCTAAACCGAGACCAACAGAGACACTTTTCTGACCAATTCTCTGAGCAAGTGCTGAACCGTTTTTGTTTTCGTCAAGTTTTTCACCCATTTGCATTAGGTTTTAGCTTTGGTGTTGAACATAAAAGTTGTAGGGAATATTTTAATATAAATCATCCCCAAAAATCATAATTCAGTTTCAAGTCTAAGTAATTCAAGATGCTGCGGTACTTTAAATTTTGATGATTGGGAGAGAGTAATAAATAGTTAAGTTAAATTCTTAAATAAGTGATGGATTGGGCAAGTGCGTAGTATCCCTTAAACCTAAAAAGAAAATAACCCTGGTCCCTAAAAATCAAGAAAAGCATTCAATGGTTAGAATCATTTTAGTACTTCACGTTCTAAGAGGGGTAGAATTCCGTTTTAATGGTTAAGTCATGTTTGCTTGCTAGGCATGAAAGTTTTGTTACTCATGGAGCAAACTTAGCTCGTTGACAAAGGCTCAGTTCGTATGCACATAAGATAAGGTGAGAGTGCTTAGCTATTATCTTGAACCTGTTTTTATGTAAATGATGCACGAAAATGTTTTGAAGCGTATGTTTTGAATTATAACCAGTTTGACGATTGCATGAACCTGTTGTTTTCAAAAATCATGATGTTTTTAATTCAAATGTGTTATCCATGATATTTTGAGCTAGCATGATGTTACTATGAAAGTATGGTTAATGTTGTGTGGTTGTTCGAAAGTACCAAGTTACAAGGATTTTTGACCCTTTCTATCCCGTTATGACGGAGGTTACCGAACTATGGGTGTTATTTGTCCCTATAGGGGAGGTTTCCCATTGAGCGGGGGTTTTTGTCTTAAAGGCTTTTGGGCTGAGTCTCAGGTCTTAGCACATACCACTCGTGCTTGGCGGAGAGTGTCCCTTTTTTCATCACGTTGCTATCTGTGTATTGCGAATTGAGGTTACGGTACCGTCGGAACTCCAGATCGTGTGGTTGACGACTACTTGGACATTATTGGGGTTTAAGTCTAGATTTGAAAAAGTGGTCATGCATTTTAAATTTGTAGCGGTTAATCCAGGAACATATTTCTGTTTGTAATACTGAGAAGGTTCTGTATAATTTTTAATATTGTTATGTCCAAGAAAATGCATCAGTTTCTATATTTTCGTGAAAAATGTGATGAACTATGTAACTGTCTTTTCTGTTCATGATAATGCTAAGTGTGCTCTCCTGTAACCTCTGTGGTTGCAGATAACAGGAATGGCTAGGAGTTGGTCCACCACAGGCATTATTGTGTAGTTTTGGATCTGGTATTAGAAATTGTTTTGGCCAGTTTTTATTTTGTTTAGTTTTAGTGTTGGCAAAGCTTCATGTATAAGATCTGAAGGTTTTTTATCTTTTAGAAGTAAGGTATGCCTTGGGATGGTAAATTTCTAGTGACTCATGTTTGCCTCTTTTGATATTAAGATGTTGTGGTTACTTAGAAGTTCTTGTTTGGTCTCTTAATATCTTTATCTCTTGTTTATCTCTTGGGCTGCCGGTCTGCAGCGGGATCATATCCCTTTGTGTAGGTTTTGTGCTTTGCGGGAGCGGGGTGTTACATATGGTATCATGGGGTGTTACATTTGGTATCAGTGCTTTAGGTTATAGGTTCTGTAGACTTGTCAGAGTGTGGTCTGTGGTGGACTGTAGGTTAAGTGTGTCGTCTCGTGGTCTATTGAGAAGAGTGGTTTAGGCCTGGGGTTGTTATACCTTTGCTTTCGGGCATCTGATTGACTAGCATTGAGGTCCATTTGGGAATTACATTCTGCAGATGCAGGGTCCTAATTGGAAGTCTAAGCAAGTTATCAGATTGGGGAGATAACATGGGAGGGGCCTTGTGTTGATGTCGTTTTGCAAAGTCTAAGTGGGTTATCAGATCTAAGGGGGGGACAACCCTTATGTCATTAAAACCTTTTTGTAGACAGTTTGTTCATATTCTTATGTCTATAAGTTGGACTCTTGTGTCGAGTCCTAATGTATACCTTTCTTACAATAGAGAGAAGCATGGAAAACTTAGACGTAGCGTCTTTTGACTCATACCAGATTAATGAAACGTAGCAAGAAGAATCTCCGCAAGTAGAACTGGTAAAACCTGATGTCATAGTTGGTATACTGAAAACCATGTTTTTAGTATTTAATTTTATAAAAATTTATTTTTCATTTTATGAGAATCTTTATGAGCAATATATGTATATCATTTCTTTGTTATACATGAATGTCTAATATTCTGTATAGTATTTAATCTGGTGTGTAGAGTACAGCTTGCACACAAAGGATCAGATTTTAGGTTCTTACAAAATATAAGTTTTATGTTCACAATTTAAATGAAAATGGACATATTATCGGTACGACTGTAGCACAGAATTTTAGTAGGTTTGTCTTGGTTACGAGAAATAGATAATAGTATCGTCTATTATTCCGACTCTTTTTGCTAGTACACTTTGTGTGTATTAAATGGGACATTTAGGATAATTAATTTTGTACTGACTATATAAATTAATTCATACCCCAAGGTTATTATGAATAATACTTATCCTCTTAATTCTGAAATAATTATTGATTTGTATATATTTAATATTTGTTATTTTGATTCATTAGAAGGTGCGATCTTATATGAGTTTATATTCCCAGTGAGTTGGATAGCGGTATTATTTATATGATAAATATTACTTATTAACGGAATCCACGTCTCGAAAGATCGGAATTGACGATACCCCCTTAAGGATGCTTATAAGTTTTGACTTGGCCAAACCTTGCAGGTGGATTTAATTATTCGGTAGTCAAATAAGTTAAGCGGAAGGGTTTAAGGAATATCAAGATGTAGATTAAATTAAATTATTAGTAATTAAATTTAATTAGCGGGTATCGAGAATCTTAACGTGGGGAGAAATTGTAAGTTTTTAATAGCAGGAGCTCAATGCAAGACAGTTTTGAGATTATGGGTCAGAGTGCAATTATAGTTCTTTAGTGGTGTGAGCTGTAATTTAGTATTTTATGAAAATTGCAGAAACCGCTGCGTCTTTTCATAATTGTAGAAATCGCTAGTAGGTGTCTGTGCTCCACTAGAAATTTTACTCATAATTACTCTCCCCAGGTCTCTGCTGTAACCTTATATGTATGTGAGCAGGCTGAACCAGTTTATCATTTATTGATATATCATATTTTGTCTCTCAAGACGAAAGATATCGGGATTCTGTCGGTGCAAGTTCTCGATAGTCCATAACTCACACTACGTTCAAGGATCGTATACGGGAATACAGTAGAAGATCTTAAAAGAACTTTAACTCGTAATCAAATCGTAGTTGAAGAATCGATCGACAAAAGGTATTCTACTAAATTAACTTTGGTTGCACGGGTTTTATTTTGATCGTTCGTCGTCAAAAGTTTTATCTGGTGTCTGTTTCGGCGTTTGCCCGTCTAGTTAATTTTTTACCAAAAATCGTTTACAAAAACAATAATCTTGGCAGTTTTACCTCGAGCAAATAGTTATCAGTGCCGTTTTGTTTTCGATTTACAGTTTATCCGGGCCGGAAAGTTTTGGAACTATTGCTAACTTTATTTTGTAGGCGTTCTAATCCCGATTTTACGATCATCATTTTTTTCATGTTTGATTAAATGCGTAGATGATAATTTAATTATTTTTTAATCACGGGGGTTGACCGTGATAGATTAATTAATTAATTATGAACTCTATGAAGACATAGGATCAATATAAAATTTATTATTTTTTTGTTTCTATTTTTTTTTATTTTATGTTCTCAAAATAAAATTAAAAAAATTAAAAGAATGAAGAACAAGTTGAAGAACATAGTGCTGCGGCGATCATTGCTGGTTCTCTAAACGTGGGGCCGATTTACAGGAGCCAAACGCAGCACAAGGCTGCGGTAGCTTTTTGGGTGAAAAACCAGGCTATTTTCCAGCACTTCGGCAATTCCCAAGCGCCAAACAGTGGCGCAGAAAGCAGCAAACCAATAAAAAAAATAGTGCTGAAAAATCCAAGCGGTTTGGAAGCAACGCTCAAACAGCAGTCTTCGGTAAACTCCAAATAACACACAGTGAAGCAATACAAAACTGAGGCGCAACAGTTTCGATAGCAAAAGGCTGCAACGCCAACTCAGCAGCGCTATATAGGCGCTATCCCAAGTGCAGAGGAAAAAGCTGCCGTTTTCCATAACAGCGGCTGGTTTCCATACAACTCAGCACTGTTTGAGTTTTCTTTTTTCTTTCTAAACGGAAGCTACAGGCGACTGTTTCACAGCGTCGCCAGTTCCCAAACGAGGCTGTTTCGCAACAGCATTCTTGAGCAAAGCCGAAACTATTTTCAAAAACATTAAAGCAAACGGTGCCAAACCAATCCAGTGGTTTCCCAAATCAGCGCAGCAAACAGGGAGCGATTTTCCAATATAGAATCGGTAGTCTCCAAACCCAAGAACCAAATCAGCGGTTTTACAGGCAAGAACAGTGCGCAAATCCCAGGCTATTCGGTTGACAGATAAGGCTCGAGTCAGTGTTATATTTGTATAACTCGGCAAGTCAAGAGTCTCGATGCAACTTAGACACTTGAAACTGATTCACAAAAGAATTATTGCAGTTTATTCATAACAAGAGACTGAAACTCTTTAGAGTTTCGATACGATCATAAAATCGTGATATATTTATCTTGCATTTAATTTATTTTTTTATATATTAATTGCATGGATGATAAATATTGGTTTTATTTATCCTATTAATTTAATTAATTCAGAAATTCGATTTTAATTAAAATATTTTTTAATGAAAAATAAAATAAAATTTTGTTAATTAATTAATTTTAATTAAATAGAAAAACTTTAGATATTTTTTTTTACAAAATATTACGTTTAAGATACTTTTTTTTAAATCAGATATCTTAAAAAACGTGAGAATTAATTTCGAATTTTGAATTAATTAAATGAAAAAATATTTAATCAAAATAAATTATTATTTTTCAAAAAATGTGAGACAAAAAATAAAATAAATAAATACCTTTAATCACCATCTTAGCTGAAAAGTTAAAGAAAAAACTGTACATTTATTAAATTTTATTTGTTACGCATTTAAACACGAAAAGATAGCTTGATAAATCAGAATCTTTGGAATCGTGTACACGGAAAGATGTTTGATTCTTTTAGATCGTGTGGCTTTCGAAATTAATAAATTTGTTTTAATTAAATGGATTTTTATAACTCTAAAAAAATATTTTAAAAATCTAAGTGGGAGAGAGAATTTATTAACAGATAAATCTCGCGGCCTCCATCACCTGTTTGTAGGCGATACAATTAAATCCTGCGTGTCGGCAGTAAGGCCTTCCTCCCTAACGGACAGATTAATTGCGATATCGTCAGTACAAACGTCTTTTAGGAAAAATTCTGGATAATTGTTAGTGTGGAACACTTCTCCAACTGAAGGGTTTATTGCAAAGCGAATAATTTGGGATTAGGTGATGGTTAACACTTAGGTGTATATAATAGTATCCTCTCCAACTGAGTCATTGCTATTATATACTAGATCGAAGCTGTGTCAGCTATTTAATTTTACTTCACAAGATCAATTGCTTAGATAGTAAAATTAAAAAAAATTATTCTATCTGGTCTGATGAAGAATAGTAGATGTCTACTCATCGTAACATGCTATTCTCAGGTAACTAGGCTACTGGCGAATTAATTTTAAAATAGTAGAGAGAACCAAATTAAAATGAATTCAAAGTTTTGCTTACCATAATTAACGATTTTTTAATTATGTGATTCTCATGATTAAAATGGATTTCAACCCACTCGCTTTAATACTCAAAGAAAACAAACTTACGGGACCAAATTTTGTTGACTGAAAATGTAACTCGAATATAGTTTTAACTATAAATAGTATTCTTTCACTACCATAAAATGTGTGTTTTTTTAAAAAAAAATTTTCCTTTGGGCCGAAAGGAATGAAGAAGAAAAATGTTCAGAAATAAGGAGACACGATTTTCAGAATAACTAGTGGGCCACAGAGTGGTGTAAAAAAATCGAAAGGTAGATGTTTTCACTGCAACCAGACCGGGTACTGGAAAAAGCTATGTCCAGTATTTCCCAGAAGACAAAACAAACAAGGTAATTTCTGTTCACTGGTTGTGGAAACATGTTAGCAGTGTTATCTATCGGTACCTGGTGTGTAGATACGAGAGCCACTAATCATGTCTGTAATTCATTGCAGGGGTTATAGAAAATTTGACAACTTAGTGATAGGGAGATTTACCTACATATGGGCAATAATACAAAGGTAACAGCAGTTGTAGTAGGAGATGTCACTCTTAGTTTTGGTAGAGATCGAGTTTTAATATTGAGAGATTGTCTTTATGTACCTATCATTAGAAGGAACTTAGTTTTCGTTTCTGAATTGGCTAAAGACGGATATTTGGTTTATTTTAATAACTTTGTGGTTATTAAGAATAATAAATGGGTTATCTGTTCTGGTACATTTGTGGATGATCTTTATATTATTACTTCTATCTCTCCTACACTGCAACTGACTGAAACAAATAATATATTTATATTACCTTATAAGAGAAAGTTTTCTTCTTTAATGAACCAAATGTTTCTTTGGCACTTATGCTTGGATCATATTATTCTAAAATGGATAAATAGACTAGTAGTAGATGGACCTTTGAGTTCATTAGAAGTGGAGACATTTTTAGTTTGTGAATCTTATTTAGAGGGTAAGATGATCAAGAGGCCATTTTCGGTCAAAGGCTATAGAGTTAAAAAACCGTTATAGCTGATTTATTCTGATGTATGTGGTCTTATAACAATCCGGGCTAGAGGTGGCCTTGAGAATTTCGTCAGTTTTATTAATGACTACTCAAGGTATGGATACATTTACCTGATGCATCGTAAGTTTGAATGCTTTGAGAAATTCAAAGAATTCAAGGCCGAGGTGGAGGTGGAGAAGCGTCGGGGTAAAAGTATCAAATCACTACGATTCGACCGTGATAGAGAATACCTCTTTGAAGAGTTTAAGGACTACTTGTTATCAGAGGGGATTACATCCCAATTGATTGCACTTGGCACTCCACAGCAGAATGGTGTAACAGAAAGAAGGAATATGACTCTTATAGAGATGGTAAAGTCAATGATGAGTTATTCAGGTGTACCACATTCATTTTGGGGACTCGCTTTAGAGACAGCGACTTACATTCTGAACATGGTACCTTCTAAGTCAGTACCTTCTACTCCCGTAGAATTGTGGATCGGACATAAGCCTAGTCTGAAACACATTCGGATTTGGGGGTGTTCAGCACATGTGCTGAAAGGGAACGTGGGTAAGTTGGAACCGAGGACAGAAGTCTGCATCCCAAGGGAACGAAGGATGGTCTATTTTATAATCCTAAGGATCAGAAGGTCATTGTTAGTACCAATGCCCAATTATTGGAAGAGGATTATATTATGGATCACAGGCCAAATAGCAAAATTATTTTGGAAGAACTGAGAGGAAATACCAATAGAACGGAAGAGAAACCACAAGTCACTGATAATTCTTTACCTCGTCGTAGTGGGAGGATTATCGGGACAAGTGCAAATCAAGAATAGGGTGCTGATGCACAGGGTTCAGATTATGCACAGTCTGTTACTGCTAGTACACAGACACATGTAGTGCCTCGTCATAGTGAGAGGGTTGTTCATCAACCTGATCAATATATGTACTTGGAAGAGTCATTTGACAAGATCCCGGTAGAACTAGATACCGAGCCCTATAACTATAAAGAAGCACTTCAAGACAAATATGCAGATATTTGGTAAAGGGCTATAAATTCAGAGATGAAATCTATGTATTCCAATCAGGTCTGGAAACTTATAGAACTACCTGAAGGAATAAAACCCATTGGATGCAAGTGCATTTACAAGAGGAAGAGAGGAGTAAACGGGAAGGTTAAAACCTTCAAAGCTAGGCTTGTGGCTAAAGGGTTTACTTAGAAAGAAGGGAACGATTATAAGGAAATCTTTTCGCCGGTAGCCATGCTTAAGTCTATCCGAATTTTCTTATCCATTGCCGCTCATTTCGATTACGAAATCTGAAAAATGGACGTCAAGAAAGCTTTTCTTAACCAAATTCTAGATAAGACAAATTCATTGTAAAGGGCCATGAACACATGTTGTGTAAGCTTAAGAGATCCATTTATGGACTTAAACAGGTATCGAGGTCTTGGAACACTCGGTTTGATCAAGCCATTAAGTCTTATAGTTTTGATCTAAGTCTAGATGAGTCCTGTGTGTACAAGAAGCATGACGGAAGCGTGATGAACTTCCTAGTACTTTATGTAAATGATATCTTGCTCATCGAAAATAATATGAGGGCATTATCTACGGTTAAGGTATGGTTATCTGAGCAGTTCGTTATGACAGACTTGGGAGAAGCCAGTCACATCCTTGAGATCAATCTAATGCAAGATCAAAAATAAAGGATGTTGGGCTTATCACAAGAAAAATATATCAATTTCCTTGCTCGTTTTAGCATGCAGGATTTCAAGAAAGAGTTTCTCCCTTTCAAGCGTAGAATCACTCTATCCAAGGATCAGTGTCCTAAGACACCTGACGAGATAGCGAAGTTAAAGGCTATTCCTTATGCTTTGGTAGTAGGAAGCCTCTTGTATACTATGCTTTGCACTAGACCCGACATCTGCTTTACCGTTGGCATGGTTAGCAGATATCAGTCTAATCTAGGGGAGGAGTAATGGATTGCAGTAAAAGATATAATCAAGTACATGAAAAAGACGAAGGATTATGTGTTGATTTATCAGATAGACAATCCAGTACCTTCGGGGTACACAGACTCAGATTTTCAGTCAGACATAGAGCTTGCATCAGGAGACAATCTTGCAGATCCTTTACAAAGAGTTTACCGGCTAAGACTTTTGATAGTTATGTAGATGGCATGTGAGTCAGTTATATAGCAGCATAGTTTTAAGTACAAGTGGGAGATTATTAGGGTTGGTATACTGAAAATTATGTTTTTAATATTTAATTTTATAAAAATTATTTTACATTTTATGAGAATCTTTATAAGCAATGTATGTATATCATTTCTTTGTTATACATGGATATCCAATATTCTGTATAGTATTTAATCTGGTGTGTAAAGTACAGCTTGCACATAGAAGATCAGATTTTAGGTTCTTGCAGAATAAAAGTTTTATATTCACAGTTTAGATGAAAATAGATATACCATCGGTACGACTGTAGTACAGAGTTTAGTAGGCCTGTCTTGGTTACGGAAAACAGATAATAGCAACATCTATTGTTTTGACTCTCTGTACTAGTACACTTTGTGTGTATTGAACAAGACATTCAAGGTAATTAATTTTGTACTGACTATATAAATTAATTCACATCCCAAAAATATTATGAATAGTACTTATTCTCTTAATCTTGAAATAATTATTGATTTGCGTATATTTAATATTCGTTGTTTTGATTCATTAGAGGGTCCAATCTTATATGGGTCTCTATTCCTATTGAGTTGGATAGTGGTATTATTTATATGGCAAATATTAATTATTGACGGAATTCACGTTCCAAATAATCAGGATTGACGATACTCCCTTAAGAATACTTATAAATTTTGATCGAGCTAAACGCTGCAGGTGGATTTAATTATCCAGCGGTCAAATAAGTTAAGCGGAAGGGCTTAAGAAATATCAAGGTGCCGATTAAATTAAATTATCAGTAATTAAATTTTATTGGCACATATTGGGAATATTAACGTGGAGAGAAATGGTTAGCATTTAATAACAGGAGCTCAATGTAAGAAGGTCTTGAGATTATGGGTTAGAGTGCAATTATAGTTTTTTAGTGGTGTGAATTATAATTCGGTATTTTATAAAAATTGCAGAAATTACTCCGTAGGTCTCTACTGTAGCCCTATATATATGCGGGTAGGCTGAACCAGTTTATGATTTATTGATACATCATATTTTGTCTCTCAAGACGAAAGATATCGGGGTTTTACCGGTACGAGTTTTCGATAGTTCATAGCCCACATTACGTTCGAGGATCGCATACGGGAATACGGTAGAAGATCGAAAAAGAACTTTAACTCAGAATCAAATCGTAGTTAAAGAATCCATCGACAAATGGTATTCTACTAAATTAACTTTGGTTGCTCGGATTAATTTTGATCGTTCGTCGTCAAAAGTTTTATCTGGAGCCCATTTTGGTGTTTGCCCGTCTAGTTAATTTTTTATCAAAAATTATTTACAAAAACATTGATCTTGGCAGTTTTGCCTCCAACACCTGATCCAGTCGCTAGGATGTTGGAGGCGATCGTAGGTCTGACCGAACAGAACGCGAGTTGGATCACGATATGAGTTGAGAGGAACAGTAACTCTTTAATCAAATAATTTAAGGATCTGGGTGCAAAGGAGTTCATAGGAACCCTTAGCCCTACAGAAGTAGAAAACTGATTGAATGATGCCGTGCGTATTCTAGATACGTTGGGGTAGATGCGGATAATTGGTTTGACCTCATAGCTTTTATGTTTAAGGGAGAAACATACCACTAGTGGAAAGCACTTGGGATCATTTTGAGAAAACGTTCGACATGTAGTATAAGTTCATAAACTATAAACATGAGAAGGATCAGGAATTCATTGACCTGGAACAAGGAAGGATGACTGTGGAAAAATTCGAGATGAAGTTTACAAAGTTGTCACGATATGCAAAATTCGAGATGAAGTTTGCAGAGTTGTGAAAATGGTTAGTCCCGCTGATGCTGAAAATTGCTTGAGCAGTAGAGTACGCATTTTAAACAGACTATGTTGTTCATATGGTAAGTTCTTAAGTATCGATTTATATTAGTGCATAAAGGTTGCTTGTATAGAGAAGACATTTTCTCATGGGAATGTGTGGACTCTATGTATGAGAAGTTGAAGGGTAATATAATTCTATTATTTCTGGTAATGTTGCGAAGCAACTTAGTGCGAGTACGCGAGAGAAATAAGTGTTTGGATGAGAATAGTAGAAGCGTAAGTAAAACTGTATGAACTAATGGGTATGGTTTTTGTAAATTGGCCTTGAGTGAATGGAGTGCCTTGGTAAAATGTGGGTAAGATGAAATATTTAAACTGCGAAAGTGGTTTTTGGTTCGATTGTGCGGTAGAGAATGTGTGAAGGGATTGAGTGATGATGATAAGAGATTTTAGAATCAGGAGTTAGTACTGTACGATTAAAGTACTGTGGGGTGAGTGGTACGTATTTGAAGGAAAAATACAAATGTATATTGTAGTATGACGAGGGTTGTGTTTGGGTTTGTATGGGTAAGCATATACCTGTGGAGCGTTTAGTCTACGCGGTATGTTTAGCCCTAGTGACGCATTAGGTTCAAGTGGCGGTATTAGATTAGATGGTCGTAGGGCTAGAGTGGTAATTAAAAGTGTGTGTTGAAAATTGAAGATAGGGGGATGTTGGTAGATTTGATGCCTTTGGTTATGTCTGAGTTTGATTTGATTCTTGGGATGGGCTGGTTGTTATCCTACCATGCGTCGCTAGACTGTGTTAGGAAAAAAGTAATCATTAGGATATCCGGGGAGAAGGAATTCGTTTTCCAAGGGGACAAGAGTAGAACACCTATCGGTATCGTGTTGATCATTAAGGATTCGAAGATGTTGAAGAAGGGTTGCCAAGGGTCTTTGGCACATGTGATGGACGTAGAGATGGAAGAAAAGAAGCTTTCAGAGGTACTAGTGATTTGTGAGTTTCTAAACGTTTTTTCAGATGATTTATCAGGATTTCTCCCAAATCGAGAGGTATAGTTTACAGTCAATCTCTACACGGGCACAGCGCCCATATCTATTCCCCTCTACAGAATGTCACCTGCTGAGCTACTAGAATTGAAGAAACAATTACAGAAGTTATTAGAAAAAGGATTCATCCTACCTAGTGTCTCATCATGGGGAGCACATGTACTGTTCGTGAAAAAGAACGACAGAACACTGAGGATGTGTATCGACTATCGACAATTGAATAGGATGATCGTTAAGAACAAGTATCCTTCACCTTGGATAGACAACTTGTTCGACCAGCTGTAAGGTGCCAGAGTGTTCTCAATGATAGACTTGAGGTCAAGATACCATCAATTGAAAGTGTAGAAGTCAGATATACCCAAGACTGCCCTTAGGACCCATTACGAGCATTAGGAGTTTGTGGTGATGCCTTTTGGGATAATGAATGCGCTTGTTATATTTATGGACTTGATGGATCGGGTGTTCAGAAGCTTTCTAGACCAATTTGTAATTGTGTTGATAAACAATATTCGGTTATATTCTCGGAATGAAGAGGAACACAGGAAACATTTAAAGATTCTTTGTAGATCCTGAGAAAGCACAAGTTGTATGTAAAATTCAAAAAGTGTGAGTTTTGGTTGGATCGAGTGGTGTAGCTGGGTATGTTATATTTGGAGGAGGAATATAAGTGGACCCAATAAATGTGGAAGCGGTAGTCTTTTGGAAAAGGCCAACTTGCATGACTGAGATACGAAGATTTTTAGGGTTAGCTGGTTATTATCGGTGTTTTATTTGGGACTTTTCCCTGATTGCGAAACCCTTGACTCGGTTAACTCAGAAGAATGTCAAGTTTGGATCATCCGACGGATGCGGACGAAGTTTTCAAGAGTGGAAGTCCAAACTGGTGTCAGCACCTGTGCTTACCCTTCCGCAAGGCAACGAGGGCTTTGTTTTTTTTTTTGTATAGTGACACGTCACACCAAGGTTTGGATTGCATTTTAAATGCAACACGGGAAGGTTATCGCCAATGCGTATAGACAACTAAAATCTCATGAGAAGAATTATCCTACCCACGATCTAGAGTTAGCAACAATCGTTTTCACACTTAAGATATGGAGACATTAATTGTACGGCGCCCCTTGTGACATCTTTACGGACCATCAGAGCTTGAAGTAGATTTTCATCCAAAAAGAGCTGAGATTGAGTCCAAGGAGATGGATGGAGTTAATTAAGAATTATGATTGCACGATTCACTATCATTCGGGGAAGGCTAACGTCGTGGCTAATGCCCTAAGTCAAAAACCATTAGAAAAAAAATACCACATCTACGAGCAGTACGAGCTTGTACATTTTTTGAAATGCGAACGCTTAGAACCCACGTTGCCATAGGAAAGAATGGAGGCCTATTAGCAACTTTGAGCGTAAGACTAACTCCTTTAAATCAAATTCGAGCAACTCAATTAGCGGATAATCAAGTGGTCAAGATAAGGGCGAAAACAACGGCTAAAGGGAAGACATAATTTGAAATTTGAAATGACGTGTTGTGGTTTGGTCATAGATAGTATGTGCCCAATAATGGGGAGTTGAGGAGGCAAGTCTTAGATGAAGTGCATAACTCAACATACACCATGCACCCAGAAAGTACGAAGTTGTACAGAGACTTAAAGGAAATTTATTGGCGAAGTAAGATGAAGAAGGACGTAGAGAATTTCGTGACAAGATATTTAGTATGCCAGCAAGTTAAGATTGAACACCAGAAGCTGACATGATTATTACAACTATTACCAGTACCCGTGTGGAGGTGGGAACATAATACCATGGATTTCATAATCGGATTCCCTCGAACACCCAAGGGGAGTGATGCTATTCGGATAATTATGGATAGGTTGACGAAGTCAGCTCACTACCTACCAATAAAGATGACGTATTCTGCGGATTGGTTTGCACGGCTTCCTATCGATGAGATCGTTAGGCTACACGAAGTACCAGTTTCTATAGTATCGGAGAGAACAATTCAGACAATTCAGACCTTAGAAGATATTCTTAGAGCATGAGTTCTAGATTTTGCTGGAAGCTGGGAGGAACATTTGTCGCTTATCAAGTTCGCGTATAACTATAGTCTTCAGTCAACTATAGGGATGGCCCCTTACGAAGCGTTGTACGGCAGGAAATGTCGAAGCCCAATTTGTTGGGAAGAAGTTGAAGAGAGGAAGTTGCTTGGACCCGAGCTAGTTTAAATTTCCACTAATAAGATTAAGTTGATCGGAGAGAGATTGAAGCAATCGCAAGATAAAGAGAAGAGTTGTGCAGATAATCAGAAGACGCGACCTGAAGTTTGTGATGGGGGATTGTGTTCTTAAAGATACCACCATGGAAGGGTATGATTAATCCAAATGAGTTTTGCCCGGTAAGGGTGCGTGTAAGCCTAGTAAGGGTGTGCGTGTAAGTCCTACAAAGGTGTTGTGCGAAACCTGATAAGGGTGGGGGTTGGTCTTTAAAGGCATTGAGTTGTAGTTCCTTTTAAGGGTAAGTGTTAGCTTTTAATGGCATTTTGAATTGTTATATAGAGTCGTGTGTTATAATTTATTAGTTTGAACTGTGGCTGTGGCTTTAATGCCTTATCATGAGGAATATCCACGTCTCTCTGAGCAAGGTATAAAAATTTCTATAACAAAATTTCTTAAAGGAGGATAGATTGTAATAACCCGAACTCAAGAATACGAATAGAAAATAAAGAATATCTCAAAAGAAACGAAATCTTGAACCTAAGTTCGGTAAGAAGAACCGGCCTGACCGTTTAACCTCTTCGAGCCTGAGACTCGGGATAGAGAGGAAACTACACAAGCATATATTAAAACCCTAATATTGAGGATAAGAAGTCAAAATTATAAGCCCAAGTTGTTTAAGACAAGAGTTAAGCACGAAAAGTTTTAAAAATTCAAAAGTTGACAATTAAGTAGCGAAGGACAAAATAATATCAAAAATAACAAAAATACCCCTTAGTGGTCGACCACCTTGAGAAGAGTGCCAAAAGTGACTTTTTGCATGCTTTTTAGCTTAAAATGATGAGAAAGGTATTAAGTTAAGCATTATGATGATTTAATACTTGTGGAGTAAGTAATATACATAATAATATGGTGTTATAGGTTAAAAAAAGCAAACAAATCACTCTTAAAGTTCATGCACAACAAAATAAGTCAAAAAGTCATATATTGCCAAAATAGCTTAATTTGACTTAAAAGGCTACATCTATTTAATCAATTACTATGAAAATTATGATAATCTATGGAAATACTATATTTCTCATACACATACTAATATAATAGGTTTTAGAGAGACAAGACACTAAAAAGATATATCAAATTAACTTTTAAAGTATTTTCTTGCACAAAAGGGCACGCAAACCAATGCAAAACCCCTTGATTGATGGGAGATCAGATTTTTGTACCCCCAAACTGACCCTAGCTGTATTTTCGCTTTTCAAAATCTAATTTTTTCCCCTCAACGCTTGAACTAATTAATGAGCTCATGTGAAGGAAAGAAAAAGCACCAAAAAAATTTAATTACTTTGTTCCCTTGCCTTTCTATATAAACAAAGCCCAAACACCTTCTTCCTCCTTGATATTTCGGTAGTGAGAGAGGGAGAAAGACCAGATTGTGAGTATTCTTGAGGGTCCATGAAAGTTTGAGAGAAGAAAGAAGAAGAAGAAGAAGGGATCCAAGAAAGGGGTCTTTGGAGACCATAGTTCCAAAAGCCAAGTCCTAATAGTTTTTCACCATCTTTTGATCTCTTAAACAAGTAAGTAAAATCTCTAAACCTTATGTCTAAGATCCCTCAAAATATCCCATAACACATCTCTTTAAACACTCTAAGAATTGAGAACTAAAAATAAACAGAAAAGGCGTTGTAGTTGGAATTTGGGGCTGTTATGATTATGGGTGATGTGAGATGTTGTTGTGTGTTGTTATCTTTGAGTTTGATGACTTCTAAGTGTGATGGATCCTTGATATTAATGTCTAAAACACAATCATGGTAAGAAGTGGAACAAAAACTTGACATAATATAAGTAGAAGACTTGGACCATAAGAGACTTGATTTTTGAAAACATAGATGTTTCTGTCCTGAACTTTGGAATACAATAACTGAATGTAGAAAATTGATCTAAACATGTTCTTTATGTCCAAATTTATCCTTTTGTGTTATCTTTCATCCAAAGCTAGTTTCAACTCATTTGAATAATTAGAAATGGAGATATTGCAATTCTACCAAAATGTGTCGGTTTCAGACCAATCAACAATCTAGACCTAAAAACCCTAGTTTAAAATGAGATCCGAGTTTTGGACAAAACATAAAAGTTGTAGGAAACATGAATATCTATCTACCCACCAAAATGAAGCATAAAATATTGAGTTTTGATAGGTCAAAACCCCTTTAAAATTCTCTGTTGAGTTTCGGCCCTCATGGGACACTTCTGTCACATATTTTTTGTGTAGCCCAAAATCCCTATTCTTAGAGATCTATTCCAAAAGTGGTCTATATAAACTTTGTAGCTAACATATTGAAGTACTTTCTGCCCACAAATAAGACGTTAAAGCCTCGGGATAATTTCCCAAAATCGTTTCAAACCCTCTGTCCAAAACCAGTTCTGCTGAGTTTTTGCAGCTAACAGACCCTATTTTCTATAATGGCTAGAATGTCTAACTTGTTCCAAATAACTACCCTTAACTCTAAACATAAAACTTGTAGGGGACATGTTGAAATAGAATATACTCAAACATGGACTCATTTGGACTTGATATGATACCCCTAAACTGAGACCAATAGAGACACTTTTCTGACCAATTCTCTGAGCAAGTGCTGAACCGTTTTTGTTTCCATCAAGTTTTTCACCGATTTTCATTAGGTTTTGGCTTTGGTGTTGAACATAAAAGTTATAAAGAATATTTTAATCTAAATCATCACCAAAAATCATAATCCAATTCAAAGTCTAAGTAATTCAAGATGCTGCGGTACATTAAATTTTGATGATTAGGAGAGAATAATAAAAGGTTAAGTTAAATCCTTAAACAAGTGAATGATTGGGCAAGTGCGTAGTACCACTTAAACCTAAAAAGAAAGTAACCATGGTCCCTAAAAATTAAGAAAATCATTCAATAGTTAGAATCATTTTAGTACTTCATGTTCTAAGAGGGGTAGAACTCCGTGTTGACGGTTAAGTAATATTTACTTGCTAGGCATGAAAGTTTTGTTACTTGAGGAGCAAGCTTAGCTCGTTGACAAAGGCTCGGTTCATACGCATATAAGATAAGGTGAGAGTGTTTAGCTATTATTTTGAACTTGTGTTTATGTAAATGATGCATGAAAATGCTTTGAAGCGTATGTTTTGAATTATGACCAGTTTGACGATCGCATGAACCTGTTATTTTCAAAAGCCATGATGTTTTTAATTCAAGTGTGTTATCCATGATATTTTGAGCTAGCATGATATTACTATGAAAGTATGGTTAATGTTGTGTGGTTGTTCGAAAGTGCCATGTTACAAGGGTTTTTGGCCCTTTATATCCCATTATGAGGGAGGTTACCCATCTATGGGTGTTGTTTGTCCCTATGAGAGAGATTTCCTGTTGAGCGGAGGTTTTTTCCTTAAAGGCTTTTGGGTTGAGTCATAGGTTTTAGCACATACCACTCATGCTTGGTGGAGAATGACTCTCATTCCATCACATTGCTATCTGTGCATTACGAATTGAGGTTACGGTACCGTCGGAACTCCCGGTCGTGAGGTTGACGACTACTTGGACATTGTTGGGGTTTGAATCTAGATTTGATAAAGTGGTCATGCATTTTAAATTTATGGCGGTTAAGCCAAGAACATATTCCTGTTTGCAATACTGAGAAGGTTCTGTATAATCTGTGATATTTTTATGTTCAAGCAAATGCATCAGTTTCTATATTTTCGTGAAAAATGTGATGAACTATTTTTAAAAAGAGTTTTCAGTTATTCTTAACTAAGTAACTATCTTTTCTATTCTTGATAATGCTAAGTGCGCTCTCCTGTAACCTCTGTGGTTACAGGTAATAGGAACGGCTAGGAGTTGGTCCACCATAGGCATCATCGAGTAGTTTTGGATCTGGTGTTGGAAATCGTTTTGGCCAGTTTTTCTTTTGTTAAGTTTTAGTGTTGGCAAAGGTTCATGTATAAGATCTGAAGGTTTTTGATCTTTTAGAAGTAATGTATGCCTTGGCATGGTGAATCTCTAGTGACTCAAGTTTACCTCTTTTGATATTAAGATGTTGTGGTTGCTTAGAAGTTCTTGTTTGATCTCTTAATATCTTTATCCCTTGTCTCTCTTGGTCTGCCGATTTGCGACGGGATCATATCCCTTTGTGTAGGTTTGGTGCCTTGCGAGAGCGGGGTGTTACATTTGGTATCATGGGGTGTTACATAACCTACCTATTCAAAAGACTGAGGAACAAAAGTTTATACCGCCAATAGGAAAAATGAAAGACAAGAGGCAACATCGAGCTTAAGACATTCGACTTACTACGCAAGAAAATGAGGTACATCCACATGCATCGACACTCACGCTGACCTCCTCATCAAACGTTAGAATTCGAATGCTACTATCATTGTCTAAGAACAAAGAATCTTGACCACGACAATGAATGTTTAGAGTCTGGTGAAGATTTAACCACCAAGCCACGGCGGATTGCAAGATTAGATAATTACCACCGCCATACCTCTTGTCACGTTTAGTTTACCCTTAGATGATTAACTCCCTGGTAAATGATCCATTCATTGGAGGAGACCCTCAAACCCTACGTACCAACACGCTAGAGCTAAGTGTCAGGAGCCCGACAAAACTCTACAACCTTTGGGAGCATAAGGCAGTCGTCTGATGTTTCTACCTGCGTCTGTTTTAGATAATCCCTAGCAAGCTCCGCGTTGAATCTTTACTTTTCTTTTAACGTGGTATGTGTGTTTTATGAACCTTTTTGAAACCTTATATTGACTATGCACCCGAGCTTGAATGACATGAAATACAAGTATTGTTATATATACATATATATATACCATTCAAACAATCTCAAGCTTAACTCCACAAGATCCCAAAATGTGAAAATAATCAAGAATTGAAACAATCCCTAAATCATAAGACTCCTTTTTTTAGGATGGATGGTAGACAACCAAACCACCACCGACAAACTAGTGGACCCATAGATGATGAAGCACTTGGATTAGCCCAAGTTTTACGAGAGCTTGTCACCAGCATCAACTGTCCCCATGTGCGTGATAGAGTGTGGTTCTTATCGGAGCTTGGAAGACAGCGAACCCCTACGTTTAGAGGAGGAGTAGAACCGAAGGTGGCCGTGGAGTGGCTGAGGGCTATCAAGAAGTTATTCAACTCAATAGGAGTTCAAGTTGAGGTAGATCGGGTAGCTTTAGCAGCTCACCTATTGGAAGAAAAAGCGGACCATTGGTGATCTATGATTAACAACACCCAAGACGTGGCAGCCTTAACATGGGATCAGTTCAAACGGTTATTTTTGGAGAAGTATTTTCTCACTCCCCTCCATTAGGGACAGAGTAGAGAATTCCTAGAACTTAAACAAGGATTGATGACAGTAACCCAATACACTAACCGCTTTGAGGAATGGAGCCGCTTTGTTGTAGCAATTATACCACATGAAGAGTCAAAGGAACGAAAGATTGAGTGGAGCCTGGAGCCATCAATTCGGGGAAGGATCACCTGCATGCAGCTTTCCACTTATGCATAAGTCGTACGGGCAGTACTAGTGGCAAAATCAGAGTTGGCAGATTCAAAAAGGATTTAAAACCAAAATAAGAGTATCTCTGTGTTAGGGTTGGTATACTAAAAATCATATTTTTAGTATTTAATTTAATTTTTATAAAATTAATTTTTTATTTTATGAGAATTTTTATGAGTAATGTATGCATATTATTTATTTGTTATACATGAATGTCTAATATTGTATAGTATTTAATCTGGTGTGTAGAGTATGACTTACACAGAATATCAGATTTTAGGTTCTTACAGAATATCAGTTTTATGTTCACAGTTTAGATGAAAATGGACATACCATCAGTACGACTATAGCATAGAGTTTTAGTAGGCCTGTCTTCGTTACGGGAAACAGATAATAACGTCATCGATTGTTCCAACTCTCTATACTAGTACACTTAGTGTGTATTGAACGAGACATTTGGGGTAATTAATTTTATACTGACTATATGAATTAATTCATACCCCAAGGTTACTATGAATAGTACTTATCCTCTTAATCCTAAAATAATTATTGATTTGCATATATTTAATTTTCGTTGTTTTGATTCATTAAAGGGTGCGTTCTTATATGGGTCTATATTCTCGGTGAGTTGAATAGCGGTATTATTTATATAGAAAATGTTAATTATTGATGGAATCCACGTCCCGAAAGATCGGGATTGACGATACCCCCTTAAGGAAGCTGATAAGTTTTGACCGGGCTAAACCCTATAGGTGGTTTTGATTATTCAGCGGTCAAATAAGTTAAGCAGAAGGGCTTAAGGAATATCCAGATGCTGATCAAATTAAATCATCTGTAATTAAATTTAATTGGTGGGTAATGAGAATCTTAACTTGGGGAGAAATGGTAAACATTTAATAATAGGAGTTCAATGCTATATGGTCTTGAGATTATGGGTCAGAGTGCAATTATAGTTCTTTAGTGGTGTGAACTGTAATTCAGTATTTTATGGAAATTACAGAAATCGCGGCTAGTTTTCCATAATTGTAGATACCGCTATGAGATTTTCTTAATAGCAGAAATCGCTGATATGTGTCTGTGTTCCACTAGAAGTCTTACTCATAATTACTCCCTAGGTCCCTGCTGTAGCCTTACATATATGCGTGTAGGCTGAACCAGTTTTATAATTTGTCTTCTAAGACTAAAGCTGTCTTGGTTCCGTTGGTACGAGTTCTCGGAGGATTACAGCCCATACTATATTTGAGAATCGCATAAGAAAACACAGTAGAAGATCTGATAGGAGCTTCAACTCGAATTCAAATAGTAGTTGAAGATTCGATCGGTAAAAATGTATTCTTCTAAATTAACTTCGGATGCACGGGTCTTATTTTGATCGTTCGTCATCAAAAGTTTTATCTGTATCCTATTTTGGCGATTGCCCGCCCAGTTAATGTTTTACCAAAAATCGTTTGCACAAATAATGATCTTGGCAGTCTTGCCTCCAACAATTGGTATCAGAGCCATTTTATTTTTTATTTTTGATTATCGGGGTTGGGTAGTTTTAGAACTGTTGCTAACTTTATTTTGCAGGTGTTCTAATCTCGATTTTATAATCATTATTTATTTATTTTATGTATGATTGAATGGTGTGAATAATGATTATTATTTTTAATCACGGAAGATGACCGTAATAGATTGAATGTGAGCCTTTGGGACATAGAATCGATGTAATAACTAGTTTTATATTTTTAAATATCTGTTTAGATTATTTAAGAACATGTTGAATATATCCAAGAACACAAAAAAAAAGAGGCAGCACCGGCGGTGGTTCGGGTTTTTACGGGCCACAGATTGCGGTAAGATTTTAATGGTTTTAAATAGTTTTTTTCGGTGAGTTTTTTTTTGCAGTATTTATGTATAAAAAATAGCATAAAAAACAAGTCAAAAATAGTGAGAAAAAATCACCAAAATAGCCCAGTTCCGGCAGCTTTGCCGACACCGATTTTTATGATTTTTTGGGCCATTTTTTGGACTATTTTTTGAAAAAAAATTTAAACATAAAATCGCAGTAAAATATACCTCAAAATACTATAAAAAAATTTAAAAAAAATTTGGGCCAAACAGTGCATTAAAAAAAAGAAAAAAACAGCAGCGGTTTTTTCTGGTGGCGGTGGTGCTACAGCAGCAGCTTCCAGGAAATTTTTCAATAGTTTTCTGGGCTATTTTTGAGTTGGTTTTTTGACAAAAAGATTTCACTTTTCAAGAGCTTTTCAACGATATAAAATATGTCAAAAACGGAGTTCGAATGAGGTCGGAATGGCCTCGGGAAGTTAACAGTTAAAGGCAGCGGCACTGGGTGCGGCAGCAATAGCTTTAGGTAGTGTTTCCAACAGTTTTTCAGGCTATTTTTTAGCAATTTTTTTATAGAAAAATAGTAATTTTTGAGAGATTTTTTTTTATATAAAGTACGTCGAAAACCAAGTTCAGGAAGAGGTCAAAAAAACCCTAGGAAGTTGGCTGCGCGGTGCTGTTGCGAACAGCAGCATTTTTTGAGGTTTAGACAGTTTTTCTGGCCGTTTTTTGGGCAGGTTTCCAGCAGACTTTTTGATGGAAAAATCCTATATTTTGAGAGCTTTCCAACGATATAAAGCTTGTCGAAAACGGAGCTCGGATGAGGCGGCGGTAAGGCAGCGCCAGCGGTGGCTGGTGGTGGTCCAATGGTTTCTCTCTCCCGGGGTTACTTTGTGTTGATTTTCTAATGTATACGAGACTGATATGATATACCAGTATATGTCATATAGTATCAAGGAAGCCTGATGCAATCAGGACACTGAATTAGAGGCGAATATGGATTGAAACAGCTGATTCTCTTAGAGAGACTGAAACATCTCGGTGTTTCACTTAGATCATAAAATTGAGAAATATGCATATCATGTTTATATATATATATACTACGTGAATGATTGTATATCTATTTTATTTATCTTGTTAATTTAATTAATTTTAAAATTCAGTTTTAATTAAAATATTTTATAATGGAAAATAAAATTAATTTTTTTAATTAATTAATTTTAATTAAATGAAAAAACTTTAGATATTTTATTTTTTTTACAAAATATCACGTTTA
>JAULJZ010157646.1:0-27880 GCA_032270985.1 Heliamphora pulchella | reverse complement strand
TTAGCCACCAGTGGAGGCTTCCCATGAAACTTGTAACATTCACTGCGAATATGTCCCCGAATCCCGCAATAGTGGCACGTACGGGTCTCACGACCACCATCACGACCTCCTCCACGACCAGACTTGCTACCACTACCACAACCGTGGCCTCGACCGCTGCGGCTACCATAGACATCCACCAAAGCAGACTGATTAGAGATCTCAACAGGAGATGTACCAGAACCACGAGACTCATCCTGACAGGACGCCCGACTCACACGTCGAAATTTCTCGAAGAGAGTGGGAATGTCTGCTCTAGCAAGGATTTGAGAATGCATTGAGTCAAACTCGGAGTCCAAACTGGCCAAAAAAAACACCACCAAAAGCTGCTGCCTCTGCTGCTGAAACTGAGACAACTGATTCGGGAACGGAAGAAGACGATCAAACTCGTCAGCCAAAATCTTAAATTGCATAAAGTGATCTTGAATAGGCTTCCCGGACTGCTGGGACTGAAAGAAGTCTTTCATGACATCATATAGGCGGGAGAGATCATTAGTGGAGGAATAGATTGATTTCAACGAGGACCAGTTCTCTCGCACAGTATCAGTATTAGCCACCAAAGTCTGAACGGAAGAATCCATCGAGTTGAGCAACTGACTGAATATTCGGGCATCATCCCGGGTCCAAGTCCGGAAGGTCGCTAATGTCTGTGACGGAGGATCATTAAACAGGTGAAAATCAAGCTCTATACCTTGAAGCGACTTAAGAACACTTTTCTTTCACAAAGCATAACCGTTGGCGCCATTAAGCCGCTGATCAACCAACCGTATGGATGAGGAGAACACCTCTGTGGTACGCTGCCGACTAGCTTCGACCTGGGATTCGTGGGTCATGGAATCCTTTGACATCCTTGTTTACCAACAAGGGGATCAAAAAAAATACCACAAAACACAAGTTTCAATCCACACGGAGATATGACAAAGGACCACACGGAACCCTCATAGCATCATCGACCTAGTGGACATCATGGAACTACACCGGTGGAAGATGCAGTGAGGGAAAGAGAAAAGTTGAGCCAATCGACTGAGGGAGGGCCTGTCGAAGTCTGAAGTGGTCGGTGAGGCTGAGGAAGGCCTTACAGGGGTTGACGCAAGCCTTGGAGGGGCTGACAGGGAGCAGTGCAAGCCCTGGAGGCTCTAACAGTGGTTGTCGGGGCCCTAGAGAGATTGACGCAAGCCTTGGAGGGGCTGACAGGGAGTGGCGCAAGCCCTGGAGGCTCTAACAATGGTTGTCAGGGCCCTAGAGAGATTGACGCAAGCCTTGGAGGGGCTGACAGGGAGTGGCGCAAGCCCTGGAGGCTCTAACAGTGGTCGTCGGGGCCCTAGAGAGACTGACGGTGTGTGACGACTCTCCCCTGAGGGACTGACGAGGGTCGGAGTTCCCTTAGGAGGGTCCGACGAAAGTCGTCGTCACCCCTGGAGGGGTTGACGAGAGTTGCTGCCTCGCCTAGAAGAGCTGATGAGGGTTGGCGCACGTGTTGGACAAGCCGATAGTGGTCGGCGTGTTTCTAGAAGACCGACGAGGGTCGGCGAGGGGTCTGGTGGTCGGCGGTGAGGGTAGGTTTCTGGTTTGGCTGCTGGGTCTGGTGGAAGTTAGGGTTTCGTGGGGGTAATGGTTTCATGACTCTGATACCATGTTAGAAAAAGATAGAGAGAATACGGAAAAGAGTGTGTGCTCATTACAAGACACACACGCGTATTTATTAAGTAACGAAAAACTACAATAGCTACTGTGGGCATGCCCACAGAATATTATTAATACTTAATATATATATATATATATATATATATTAACACAATCAAGGTACAATAGCCAGACGTAGGTCGCCCATTAGAACGACTATCTGCATGATCATCATCACTAAACCCAATTACAATTAAAGAATCAGAGGGTGGATAGAGCAAGCCACGGCTTGGGACACTCTTCAAATGGCCTAAAATGCGACAAATAGCCTCAAAATGTGATTGATGAGGAACATGCATAAATTGGCTCACGACACCAACATCATAAGTAATATCCGGGCGAGTAATAGTAAGATTAACTTTCCAACAGGGCGCTGATAACGACCAATATCAACAAAAACATCGCCTTGGTCAGTATCAAGTTTAACAATATAGTCCATGGAAGTATCAACTGGCTGAGTATTGAGAAGACCAGTTTCAGAAAGAAAAGATTGAGCACATATTTTCGTTGAGAAAGAAAAATGCCCTTAGAAGATCGAGCAACCTTAATCCTAAGACAATAGTGAAGAGCGCCAAAGTCCTTAGTATGAAATTGCGTGGGCAGGTAGTCTTTTAGATCAAGAATCCAAACAATATCATCACCTGAATGAAGAATATCAACATATACATTCAACATAATAGTGCCTCTAGAAGAGTGTCGAATAAATACATAGTGATTAGAAGTAGAACGCTGAAAGACATAGATAAGCACAACAGAATTGAACTGATCAAACCAGGCACATGGGGATTGTTGTAAACCATAAGGGTCTTACGTAAACGACATCCAAGACGGGCACTATCAGCAACACTATAGCCAGGCAGTTGGGCCATATACACTTCTTCTTGAAGATCACTGTGAAGAAATGTTTTTTTAATATCAAGCTGATATAAAAGCCAAGAATCACTAACAACAACAGATAGAATGATGCGAACGGAGTTAAGACGAGTCATGAGAAAAGTTTCGAAGTAATCAACACATTAAGTCTGAGTCTAACCTTTAGTAACTAATAGTGCCTTAAGGCGCTCAACAGACCCATCAGGAAAATATTTTGGCGCTCAAAAACCCATCAGGAAGATATTTCACTGTATATACCCAATTACAACCCATTGCTTGCTTCCTTGGTGGAAGGGAAGTGAGCTCCCAAGTTTGGTTCTGAAGAGGAGGTCTCATTTCGTCATCTATAATATGTTTTTATCCAGACATTAACATAGCCTGTTTATAGGATGAAAGAACATAAAGAGATGACAAGGTAAAAGCAAATAACAGAGACAAGGGAACAAACAATCATAAGACAGAAAATTACCAATAGGGTGTTGATTACATGCACACTTGAGGACTCAGGAACCTCAACCAAAGAAGATGAAGAGTCCGGGCCATAAGATATAACGAGTCGAGCATGAGATCGCTAATATACCTACAAAGGAGGATTAGATAAAGAGGAAAGAAAAACATAGAAACGGGTAAAGGTATAGTAGGAGAAGAAAACTTCTCCTCACGACAACATATGAAATCAAATGACAGTGGGGCACTTGAGGAAGCAAAGAAAAGTGTGGACTTGAAGAAGGTGACAACGACACTAACAAAGTACCATCGAGACTAGAGATGATAACAATGATATCTTTTTTGAGTATGATAGTAGCTAAGAAAAACACACTTTTGAACCTGAGCGGATAATTTATCACGATTGGGATCAAGAATAGGCACAAATGCTATACAATCAAAAACTCGAGGATTAAGTGAAAAGGGCGAGGGAGTCGAATATACCAAGAAAAAAGGAGACAGACGATTGAGAGCAACAAAAGGCATACGATTAATAAGATAATAAGTGGCAAGTATTGCATCACTCCAAAACTGCTTTGGTATTGTGGTGTGAAACAACAAGGTACAAGCAACATTTAACAAGTGATGATACTTGCGTTCAATACCACTGTTTGTTGAGGTGTGTTAGCACAAGGAGTCTGGTGAATAATACTACAATCAACCAAAAGGAAGCAATTGCAGATTGCTGATATCCAAAAACATTACCAGGTTGAATAACCTTGAGACGTTTGCCAAATGGGGTGAAAATTTCATTATAGAAGCGAAAGAGAACGAAAGGTAACTCCGATCGACTTTTCAATAAAAACAACTTAAGTCATGTGAAAATAGCCATCAACAAAAATAACAACAAGAATTTTCATTAATACTGGGAGTTCAAGAAGAATCCCAAATATTCGTTTAGACTACATCAAAGGACTCTAATTGATGACTACGACTACGACTACTAGTAAGAAAAGAACTACGGTGATGTTTACCTAATTGACAAGCTTCGCAATTAAAACTAGACAAAACTGGGAATAGCCACCTTAAGTTTAGCCATAGATGGATGGCCTAATCAAAAATGTCACTGAAGAGGGAAAACATAGCACTCAAAGCAGAAGAAGTCACTAGTGAAGAAGCAACATCAAGATAATGGAAACCATCCTTTTCATGGCTCAAACCAATCATTTTCTCGGTCTGAAGGACCTGAAAAACACAAGTGGTAGACAATGTTATAGAATAATATAAAGCTTCAGTTAACTCACTAATAAAGAGTAAATTAAATGGAAAGTTAGGAACATAAAAACTAGAAGGCAAGGAGAGGGATGAAGATGGATGTAAAACACCCGTCCTCTGCACTGATCGAGATAAACCATCAACTAAAATGATATGATGCTTAATATGAGTTAAATAACAGAAAGGCGATTGATTACCAAACATGTGAGAGCTAGCATTAGAATCAAGGACCCATTAATGAGATGTAAGAGCAATATTACCTGAATTGGTTAAAGTAGCAGTGGAAGATAGAGGTAAAATAAATTGCAATGTTTGAACAATCTCACTAAACTGAGTAGTGAGAGCATCATGAGAATCATAAGAGGAAGACACTGACTAGTGAGAGCATCATCAGATATATCTATCTTCTTTCATCATATGGTTTTTGTTATATTGTCAATTTTAGAAGGGATAAATATTACAAAAATATATTGCAAATAAGTTATTTTTATATATTTCACAAAGTAAAAAGTTAACAGTTGACTGGTTACGTAATGAGTATCCCACTCGAGAAAAATTCTAGCTCCGGCACTGATCTCTATCCTAAAGTAAGTATTGATCCTATGTGTGCGAGTTATAACTGTTAATGTTCTCAAGTAATATCTTGAATGGTTGCAGCTTTCTTTTTTATATATGGTAAATTTAGATATGCTTTTAATGAACTTTCTATTGCATAGCATTTTTTGTGTATTCACATCTACTTGTAGTACTTCAATCAGGTTTAGTCTCAGCTTAAGAATCTTGTCTAAATTATGGTTCTATTACTATCTTAGGGCACATTACAATGTTATTTTGAAGGCAGTTGAGGTGGGTCGTGATGTTCTACAACTTCCCACTGATGTATTTAACACCGATTCTGGGACAGCTATGGTGATTGATAGTGGTACAACCTTGGCGTATCTTGCAGATGAGTTGTATAGCCCATTAATAGCAAAGGTATGCCAAAGTATTTCAATGCACATACGTGTGGACTTTGTCTGTTAAATATTGATGTGCTCTCCTTTTTCTTTTTCTTTTTCTTTTTTTCTGCAATTAGGTTATGGCTGCACAACCTGATTTGAAATTGCATACTGTTGATCAGCAGTTCACGTGCTTTCAGTTCACTGGAAAGTAAGGACCTTGACTCTGCAGCTTTGTCTTCTTTCTCTTTAAGTAATGTTGGAAGATCATGTATACTACGAAAGTTAATAGCTTCAAGAGTTTTGCTTAGCATACTTTCACATGGTTATAGGGCCTAATTCTTGCACACACCTATTTTTGATTTGACTGTTGTATAGGCCTAGAAATGCCCTTAGTTGCTGTAACTTTGGACTTCCTTTGACTGCCAGATTATGTGTTGCCTTAATTTTAAAAAATCTAGCGATTGGGTACACGTGATGCGTGTGTAACTCAAATTGTTTTAAAGTATTAAAAAACAGCATAAAATTTTAAATTCTATTTTGTTTAACTTTAGTAGGAATTTTAAATTAACTGACTAGCGTAGTTAATTGTTCAAAGTTACATCTTTGGGGATTGAAAAAGAAACTTTGAGTACTACACTACTACGTGAAAAATCTTACTATGCAAACTCGTCATTATAAAATTACTTCAGCATATAATTTTGTATAGAAAATCAATCCGATAAGTTGATATGGTATTTAGTCAAAACAATCCAATTGTTGTTGAGTTTGTGCATAAGTGCCATCAATGGATGCTGGTGGCCCAATTTAATTCTTCAATCTATTTTACTTCATTCACAAGTTTTGTTTGAAAGAAATTTAATTTAGTTGGTGCACGAGGATATGAAGATCATACAATATGTTCTAACTTCATACACTCTTGCAGCGTTGACGACGGATTTCCAGCTGTCACTTTTACTTTTGAGGATTCACTTTCTATGACAGTTTATCCTCATGAATATCTATTCCAAATTCGTGTAAGTAATTTATGATTCAGGTCTTGATGAAACTTTCATTTGTTTAATAAGATCTATTAAAACGATTGTTTCTGAAGTGATTAATTTTACAAATAATGTTTGACATCTTGCATTATTTCAAGACTTTTGTGATGTATAATGATGACACCCTAATTGCAAGGTTAGCTTCTGCTTATGACGCCTAATTTATTCCTTAGTTTCGGAAATAAAATTCTTTATGGATTTATTTAAAATTTGTCGCTGTTCAAGGCAATCTATAGCCCCTAATATGGAGTTTTGGTAATTGTGGCATAATCTCATTAATATACAAAGAAGTTTTTGGCTGAAATTAGTTGGTAAGAATTGCATTTTCAATGGGGTTGAGTCAATTAAACCCCTATTCTGGCATTTTTTATGTGTGGATGTTGTATAACTATAGGACCCGTATTTTTAACGAGATATCTTTATTGTCCCTTTTCACCTTTGTTGATTTTCATTCTGAAGTTTGGTGCATGTAACTGGAGGTGGGGTTTTGAATCTGGTTCCAGTTTTAGTGCACATAGATTTGGAAAACAAAAATTGCCGTTGAAGTTGTAAAATTTAAGAAGTCTTATGAAGAAAATATAAAATTTATCCCGAGTGGGGCACACCAGGTTTAGAAATCTAATGTTGGGAGTTTGTTAACAACTTTAAGAGTCTTGGTAGCAAAGCTATTTCTTTTCATTTGCTCTAGAATCCTTAATATTGTTAAATTGTGGACCACCAACTCACCCAAAACTTTAACTATTATGAATGAGTCCTTTAAGTTAGATCAAGATAACACTCTCCCTCACGTGCCACCACGTTACGTGGAGAAACAAATAGACTGACTTGAACAAGTGCACAAACATGTTTATAAAACTATACAACGATAGATATAACATAGTTGACAAGACTTGAACTCGGGATCTCTTGGAACGATGTTTTGATATCATGCCAAGTTGTTGAATGCTATCTCATCTAAGTGGTTAAGCAATTAGTGAGCAAATAAAACTAGACACTCATTTTTTTACTTCATTTTTTACTCCGTACTCACGTAAGTTGTGGGCCCTTAACTGCTTATGCGAGATAAAAAATGAGATGTCCCCACTCCCTAGCAACCACTATGCAATATTTGTGCATGTATCTTTGTGTTCATCGAAAGTATAAAAGCATATCTATAAGCACAAACAAATCTGTTGTATTTACCTTATTTGAGCTTTGTGCTACTGCTTCCAGAAACATAGTGAATTATGAACATCCCAATCAAACCTTCCACCATTCTTAAGAAAGAGTTATAGCCAATAGGGATGGGTGCAGGTATGAATCAATGCAAGTAGGGGTGTTCATAGTTCGAATTGATGCAGTTTTAGCATAAACCATAAACCATTCCATTTCTTACGGTTGGTTTGGTTTGGTTTATGGGTTTACTAGAAAATACAAAAATTAAACAAATACTTAATATTTTAAATAAAAAAGATAATAAGCATTGCATTGCAAAAGTTTTGCAACAATGGCACTAGTTTCCTTTTTAATTTGAAATCCAGCAACAATACATCTAAAACGCTGAGATAAATGTCGCATAATTGTCAAGTTTCAGAGGTAACATTCTACATTCAAGTCGATAATTTGACATAAGAGATGAGACAAAGTGAGATGCAAGCATTTGAGACAATAAATGAGAAGGAAAAACGATTCAGTTTTTGAAAGAACCATTTCAGTTGCTATCACTTAAGTGGGCAAGTAGAAGGTAGGACGTTGAGTAATGGGGCATCTTTCGTAATTCCCGGATAGAAGAGCTTGGTTGCTTTCAACTGGTAAAGCTTTTCAATTGAAGGCAAATTGACTAAGAGAGTTTTCTTGAACTAAGTTGTCATAAAAGTTTAAGCTATTAGAAAATGGGCCCAGCAATGTATATCAAGTTATCAAACACCCCCCATATGCGTCATTGTCTTGCACGTGAAGAGTTAAACAAACTAAATTGAACAAGTGCATCAATACACATAGTACACAATAACAAATATAACACGGAAACACATATCACAAGACTTGAACTCAAGATCTCGTGGAACCAGAGCTTTGATACCAACTTGAATTGCAAAATAGTGAATTATGGTTAAAAGAAGAGAGGAACTAGAGGGGGAGAATAATTGATAGTTAGGGTGAGAATCAAGAGATTTGAAAGAGAGTTATGTATGAGTCATACATAGAGAATTACAAAACTACCCAGTTAAATATAAAAGAAATAAACTAAATAAACTCTAATAATTCTAAATGGGATATTGTTTGAATATATACGAGGTATCTCTTAGGTACGAAAAAAAATTAAGAAAAAAATATGGGTATGTGCTTCGCGTATCTCTTATAGATGCGAGAGTACCATGTAAAGTACCAGTAGGCAATATATAACTGGTGCCAATACGTCATGCTTTTGAAGTACCCATTCTTTATAGCTTGTACATGATTTTACCATTCAGAAGCTTGTATCTGGTAGAGATCTTGACTTGTTGCATGGTGCTGTTTTTTATTTTTCCATTTTGGCATAGGGATGCTGCATGTATGTATGTACAAAACACGCCCCAATCCACTCCAACCCGTCAATCCGCACCAACTCGCACCAATCTGCGTGGTTTATGTGGGTGAGTGGGTTGGTGGCGAGTTGACTACAAAAATGAGGTGGGTTACAAGTTACATTTCTTTAAAATACCATCAACTCAACCCGTCTAAGATATATATTAGTTATTATGTTGCTGCATACGGCAAATCTCAATCTTATATATATATATGTGTGTGTGTGTGTGTGTGCGCGCGTGTGTGTATATGTATGTACATATGTATGAATTCTTTATAATTTATAATGAACAAATTAGAGCATTTGTAATTTTGATTGCTACTGTTAGTCCGTTATACTGTGAATATCTTTTTAGATAAGTATGTATTGTAAATCTAATTGGTAGAGGTATTTAATTATGTTCTTTTTCTTATTATTGTTGTTGTTGAATGAGGACAAGTATAGTACTTATTTTTTGAAAAAAATTATAATAGATTTTTTTTATTTTAGAAATTAATTTTAAGAAAACAAATCCAAAGTTTTACAATCTTTAAACCCACTAAACCACATAAATCGCAGGTTGAAATTGCCAAACAATTTCACCAAATTTGCTTGCTTTGACCATTAGTGGGTTGGCCTTGGATTAAAAAAATTCACCTGCAAAAACGGGTTGGTTAAGTTTTTTTCTCAATCCAAGTCACCCATAGCTGCATGGGAGTGAAGGAAGTAGAATAATAGAATTCAATAATTTTGGCTTATCTTTAAAGAGGTATAGCTATCTATTTATAATGATAAAGAAGGATTACAGAAAAAAATAAAATAACTTGCAAATCAAATCACAATCAATAAAATCCTAACTTCTTAATATGTTGATTTTAGTAATCAAACCATAATTAATAAGATTTTCATTTCTTAAAATATATTATTTCCAACACTTCCCGTTAAGTTAGGACAAAGATATCAATTAAACCCAGCATGATAATTGAAGACTTGAGCAGAGATGATTCCATTGAGAATGCTTAGGATTGGTCTTCGGAGGTAGCTTCATAGTTTCCAAAAACTAACTAGATTTTAAAACAAAGGTACCTGAACAACAACGGTAACCTCCAAAAACAAGAACAATGGCACTTGAACAACATCGATAGCCCCCAAAAATAAGAACAATGCTACTGGAGCAATATCGGCAACCTCCTAAAACAAGAACAATGGTAACAGAACAACATCGGTAGCCCCTAAAAACAGGAACAATGTTGTCGGAACAATATCGGTAGCCCCCAAAACCAAGAATGGAACAAAAGAGTAATAATTTTCCAAAAATTGCACTGTCAAAGCCAACAATATAATATATTAAAATTTTAATGATACACAAATACCAAGGAAGCACAGTGACCTGGAACTCGTAACCCACAACGCGGGGAAGAGAAGGAACATCGACGGCTGCGAAGAAAAGAAAAAAACAGACCAGTGGATGTGAACAAAGACCAGCGGCAGTGGTGGTGGTGGTGAGGGAAAATTGGAAAACCCACGACGGCGGCAAAGATTTCAACCATGATGGTATACCAGCGACAGATTCGCCACACTAGTGAAAGAATACCTTCGATAAAGGTGAGGGAAAACAGTGACAACGGCTAGGGTTTCTAGATAGTTTTTTTTTTCTTTTCTTCATATTTTGGCTCTGATATCAAGTAGAATAACATAATTTAATAATTTTGGCTTACCTTCAAAGAGATATAGTATACCTATCATTTATAATGATAAAGAAGGATTATAGAAAATGAATAAAATAACTTGCAAATCAAATGACAATCAATAAAATTCTAACTTCCTAATATGTTGATTTTAGTAATCAAATCACAATTAACGAGATTCTAATTTTTTAAAATATATTGTTTCCAACAGACTTCATCTTCATCAAATCAGTTGTGCCTTAGTTATAGGCAGATAAACAGTCTTTGAGAACTCACAACTATGACAACCTCACTGTTATCGATAGCCTTCACACATCAGTGATAGGTGGAATGGATGGCCGCGTATCTGTAAAGCTGGTCCCAATAGAACTTAATTTGCATCAATGATGTGGAACTCCATCAGTGAACATAGATTTGACAGTTAGGTCAATTCTAACATGACCCAAGGCTTTTTGGGTATGTATCATGTGTTTTGCCAAATTTGGTAATAATGATTAGTTGCTGAATGAGATGTTGGTGAGAAATCCCAGCTACTTGCACATTCAGGGAAGCTCCAGCATCCAATAAATTTTCTGTGTAGCTGGATCCTGTTGATGATAACAAAAGAATAAAGAATAATGTAATTTTTGGCTTATCTACAATGAGGAAGAGCATCTATTTATAATAATGGAGTGGATTTACAAAAGGAATGAAAATCAACAAAATAGGAAACAAATAAAAATAAGGATAACACAATAAAGATACGAAATCTTAATATCCTAAAATATACTATTTTCAGTACTCCCCCTCAAGTTGGGACAAATATATCAATCAAATCCAACTTGACAATTGAGGACTTGAGCAGAGATGGTCTCACGGGCTTAGTGAATATGTTTGTAGTTTGATCAGATGAAGAGACAAAGGAGGGGGTCAAAATGCCTGCTCGAACTTTTTCTTGAATAAAATGAATATCTACTTCTATATGTTTAGTCCGTTCATGAATGACTGAATCTGAAACAAGCATAATGGAAGACTTGCTGTCGCAAAATAATAAAGAAGATTCATTTTCCTCAAAGCCCAGCTCAACAAGGATAGATTGAAGCCAAAGTATTTCATAAGTGCCATGTGCCATCGCTCGATGCTCTGCCTTAGCTGAAAATCGTGAGACTATTGCCTGCTTTTTACTTTTCCATGAGATAAGATGATGAAAATAGAAAGTGCATAAACTAGACGTAGAACGTCGGTTAATTTTAGATCCAGCATAATTCTCATCAGTAAAACATAAAAGTCTAGATTTGGTACAGTAGAAAAGAATAAACTAAGTCCGGGATAGGTCTTGAGGTACTTCAAGATATGAAGAACTGCATCTAGATGAGCCTTACGAGGGGCGTGCATAAATTGACTGACTCCACTAACTGCAAAAGTTTGGTCTAGTCTAGTATTAGTCAGATAAATCAGTCGGCCAACCAAACGTTGATACATAGATGGATTAGAAATTAGCTCTCCAGATTCAGCAGAAATCTTAACATTCGGATCTATCAGACTAGATGCCAGTCTACACACTAACACGTCGGTGTCTTTAAGGAGATCAAGAGTATACTTCCTCTGTGAAAGAGATATCTCATGATGAGAGCGAGCAATTTCAATACCAAGGAAGTACTTAAGAGGGCCCAAATCCTTAATATAAAAAACTCTACTAAGATCTTGTTTTACCTGAGCAATGTTTGATGTATCATCTCTAGTAAGAATAATATCAACATATACTAACAAAATGATACGACAACCATCATGGCGTTTACGAACAAAACATGTGTGGTCAGAGTGATATTGGGTAAATTCCATCGACAAGATAACATTATTGAACCGACTGAACCACGCTCTAGGTGACTATTTCAGTCCATAAAGAGATTTACAGAGGCGATATACCTTCCCAGAATACTCCCCCTCAGCCTGAAAGCCTGGCGGAGGATCCATATAAATGGTTTCAAGTAAGTTTCCGCGAAGGAAAGTATTCTTAACATCTAGTTGATGAAGAGGCCAACAATGAGAAATGGCCAAGGAGACACGGAAATGAACAGAAGTCAGTTTGGAAACATGGGAAAAAGTAGCATCAAAATCTTTACTGGGAACTTGGGTAAAGCCTTTAGCCACGAGACTGGCCTTATAGCAATCAACAAAACCATCAACTAAATACTTCACATTGAAGACCCACTTACACCTCACAATCTTCTCACCAGCAGGTAAAGATACAAGTTCCCAAGTATAATTAGCTTCTAATGCATCCATTTCGGTTTTCATTGCAGAGACCCATTGGGGATTCTGGAGAGCTTCAGATACAGACCGGGGGATTGGCACAGAAGCGATCTTGCCAAGGAATGAATGGTAGGAATCTGAAAGACTATCATAAGAAATATACTGGGAAAGAGGATGGTTAGTACTGCTAAGCCAACCATAACGGGAAGGGGGTTTACGAGTACGAGGAGGATAACGAGGAGAAGGAGAGGGAATACCTGAGCTCGTGTCCAAAGAGATCCCTAGCAAAGGAGGCTGAGAGCGAGGGTGGCGAGTGTATGTTTGCAAAGGGGCAGGGTGCTCGTGACCAGAAGGAGATAATGATTCCTGCACTAAAGGAGGGTAAAAAATGGGGGCCGGACGAGCACTCGGGAGGTCTACCGGTGGAGTGGAAGGGGCAGAGTTATGTAAGGAAAAATAGGGCGGTAAAAAGGAATATCCTCACAGAAGGTGACATTAAGAGAAGGAAACATATGGTGAGACACAAGATTGTAGCAACGATAACTTTTGGACATAGCAGAATAACCTAAGGAGATACACCGAGTAGATTTATTTTCTAATTTAATGCTAATTAGGTTGCGATTTTGAACAAAACAAGTACAACCAAGCATCCTAAGGGGAAGAGGAAACAAAGTACGATTGAGCTGAAGAACCTGTAGAGGAGTCGAACCATACAAAGTTCGACTAGGAGTGCGGTTAATGAGGTAAACCGCAGTAAGGACAGCCATATGCCAATAAGGCTTAGGGATATGCATGCCACAGAGGAGACAACGAACTACAGACATAATACGGTGATTCTTACGTTCTGCGACACCGTTCTGCTCGGGAGTATATGGATAGGTAAGCTGTTGGAGAATACCCTGTTGACTAAGGTGGGAACAAAAGGCATCAGAAAAGGTACTCACCACCATTATCAGAATGTGTTTGGCGAACAACAGTGTTTAATTGTGTTTTGACCATTTGAAGAAATTGAACAAAAATGGAAAACACATCGGATTTTTTCTTTAATAAATACACCCATGTGCAACGAGAATGATCATCAATAAAAGTTACATAATAACGATGTCCAGACAAAGCAGCAATCAGGGAAGGTCCCCAGACATCTCAATGAACAAGGTCAAAAATACCAGACATACGATGCATGCGAGCAATATAAGTAGTACGAGTATGCTTAGAAAGTTTACACACTTCACAGTGAAATTTATAGTCTTTATATGTTTTCTCAAAAGATGGAAATAATAAGCACAAATACTGAAAGTTTGCATGTCCTAAACGGGCATGCCAAAGATTTAAAGTTTGACGTGAAAAAACATAGGATGAGGACTCCGGTAAGATAGATGCCTGAAGACTGGAAAGAGGTGGCTCCCCAAAGTAATACAGACCATCACGCTCATGTCTCTTGCCAAAAATCTTTTTTGAACGCAGGTCTTGGAGCAAACAATCTGTGGGTAAGAAAATAATAGCACAATGCAAATTTTTAGCAAGATGACCAACAAAAAGAAGGTTAAAGACAAAATTAGGAACATGAAGAATGAAATCAAGGGTAATATCAAGGGATAAGGACACAACACCCTTATGACGAATAAGTAAGGTGGAGCTATTTGCTAGACGAACAGTATGATTCGCAGAAGTGATAGGGGTAGAGCATAAAGACAACTCACCAGTAATATGATCATTGGCTCCAGAATCCAGAATCCAGAACCCAAGTAGGTTTGTCAGACCGGATGTGGAAAGCAGTGGGAATATCTGACGCCAAAGTAGCAGTGGGAGTAGATGAGGTGCCCTGAGCGCGAGCAGTAAGAGAGCCAAGCTGCTCTTGAAGGTGACCAATCTGGGTTTGGAGTCGGTTAAAATCAGGTAGTACAGGAAGGTAAAGACTGACAACAGTTTCTGCAACGAAAGCGGTGCGAGAGGACTAAGGACCAGAGGGCTTGTTAAAAATGCTGCGTGGCTTTAATTCGGGATGAAGTTTGAAATAACGAGCCTTGGTGTGGCCCACTTCGCCACAATGATAGGAAATAACTTTTTCGAGTGTGCCACGAGATCCAGAGTCAACAGCAAGAGTCATCTGATCAAGAATAACTAGAGGTGCAGAAGTGGGGGGAGGAGTGGAATGAAATAACCGGCGTCGACGCTCCTCATCATCAGTAGTAGCAAAGACCTCATATAAAGAAGATATGTGAGAGGTGTTGAGAATCTGAATGCTGAGAGACTCAAATTCTGGTTTTAAACCCATCAAGAACTGATATGTATGTTGACGACCAAGCCGTGTAACTATGAGAGAATTACCCTCAGCCGAAAATCACTTAATGGCTCATATTGTGCCAATTCTTCCCATCGAGACTGTAAGTATCCAAAAAATTCAGCCACAGAAAATCCTAAAGACACTTGAGAGGCATGAGAAATATCCTGATATAGCTAAAAAATACAGGCATTATTGCGGCATGTGCATATATTTGTGTCAAGGCTAACCACAAACGAGGAACAGTATCATGATATAGAAACATATTGTATATTGTAGACATGTTCTTCCATAGAACTTAAAATCCGACCCAAGATAGTGCAATTATCAATATCCCACTGAATATGCCGAGGGTTAGTCTATGGGGGTGGTTTCTCGGTCTCCAAAAGCCAATTAGACTTTCCTTTACCCTCGAGAAAGAGTCGAAGAGATCGACTCCAAGCAGCAAAATTTCTGCCATTCAACAATACACTAGTAATGCAATGAGCAGGTGCATGTTGAGAAAGAAAAAAGTCTGAGGGGGGTGGCCTAGAGATAGTCTTGTCACTAGATTCGGTCGTATCACTGGGTAAGTCGATGAGAACCAATCACAAAGGGCCGGAGAACCGGCAAAACCAAGAGCAATACTACCGAAACAATACGGTAGCCCCAAACAGGTATGGAGCGGCCAAACCCAAAGTAACAATGCTACCAGAACAAAGCGATAGTCTCAAATAGGTACAGAAATAACAAAAGAAAGGTAATGAAAAAATCAACTCATCCTTCAAAGAAACAGTGAAAAACGAAACCATGAGCACAACGGAGCAACCTGAACCATGAGCATAGCGGAATAGAAGCACCAACCACGAACACAGTAGATGGTCAGGGAAATCAGCGGCATGAAGCAAATAGACCCACGAAGTCGGGGTGGGAGAACCTGGCAATTCCGACGGCGATCAGTAAAACCATCGGCGGCGAAGGGAAACCACGGCGGCGGGACAAGTGGCGACTGAAGAAGTCGACGACAGTGGTGGGCGATGGCTCTGGTTGGACTGACGACGCGAAACCGCGGTGGAGAAGTCGGCTGGCAGCTGGATACGCCGACCGGAGAAGTCGACTGGGATAAGCGGTGAGGATGATGGCAACGATGGGTTAGGGTTTCGAGAATGAGGTCGTCGACAGTGGAGATGTGAGGCCGACGACGAAACGGCAGCGAGAAGATGGCGGAGGCAGGTTAGGGTTCCGTTTGAAACAATTAAGGTTTGGCTTTGTTAGGGTTGTCGGCGAGGAAGGCTGAAACAGTTTTTTTTTTTTTGATAAAAAATAGAGAAAAAGAAGTTGGCTTTGATACCAAAATGAATAAAGAATAATGTAATTTTTGGCTTACCTACAATGAAGAAGAGCCATCTATTTATAATAATGGAGTGCATTTACAAAAAGAATGAGAATCAACAAAATAGGAAACAAATAAAAATAAGGATACCACAATAAAGATACGAAATCCTAATATCCAAAAATATACTATTTCCAATAATAACTGTGACCTAAAGAAGATAGTTCTGAAGGAAAGGAAGGCGGTGGTCAGCTTGGGTTATGGTGATGGTGCGAAAGCAATCACAAAGGGCACGTTAGATTTCAAATTAAGTTCAGGGAGCATAGTAAAAGATGGGATATTGGATAGGAATAGAGAAGACTAGTCATACCATGAGATAATACTATACTATAGTATTAGTCATACTATGTTTGGTTATTTAGTAGGATAAAAGACCGAATAACAGAAAGAGGGTAATTTTTTTATTGTTGAATGAGAGGGAAGATAATCTGAAAGGGAGGGAGAGACTAGCTACCAAAGAAACGTTGTTATTGGTTAATCCCCCTTTAATGCTCCATGTTTGGGACTAAATTTATAGTCATAGGACTCAGACTCCGTGCACCAAAAAGCAGACTTTGCAGCCACTCCTGCAGCAGCCGCATGTCCCCTCCTCCCTTCTTCGATGCCAATAACCAACAATCCAAAAGAAGCCAAAATGGCTTTCTGATATAACTTCATCAGTAACTAGTTGCAAGGTCTTCCACCGTTGGCTCATATAAAAAAAACCCCACATTGCTTTTTCCACTATCCCATTGCTTTTCCCCCCCAAATCTTGCCATACAAATTGGGTTTAAAACCGGAAATTAGGTTTACAAATTAGGTGAATTTTTGACTAAAATGTTAATAAGTTTTTTGGATTACGACTGCACTTATTATTATAATTGTAAGCATTATGGCTATTAGGTGTGTTTTGATTATTAGTACATTTGAGAAAAAGAGTTTCTCTTCTATACTTTTTTCGTCATTGCTCTTGTTGCGAGTATTCTTGATTTTACATGCTTCCCCGCATTAGTTGTTATCTGGGATTGCACTTCAGTGCTGACCATAGTATGACGAGGAGTATGTGCTGGTTGGAATGGCTGGTTGGAATGCTTCTGTCAAAGACTGTGCAAACAAAATAAAATTGCATGGGATACACAATAGGACCATGAACTTCATCGGATGGAGGCGAAAGCTTTAGCAGCTTCCTGAGTTATGTCTTTGATTCTGCAACAATATCAGTCCCGAATCTGACGTGTGAGTAGGAAACATGCAAGGGAATTGTACATGGATAACCAGTTAACTAAAACATTTGGAAAAACTTCTTGTTATCAATCTGATTGCGACAGTGAATTCAGAAAATGAAAGAAGTCCAGAGAAGACAAAAAAAAAAACGTTTTATATTGCTTTTTTTTGCCTTTAGTGAACTTTTTCACTTTGGTAAAAAAATTAATATTAGTTATTAGATTCCTCGTGACAAGTGGAATCAAAATAATAAAAAAAACCAAGACCAAAATATGAATAATTTCGGAAAGAGAAAAAAAAGCTATTTCAGATAAGTTTTCACAAAACACCACCTTAGGATTCTTGGGGTGGTTATGACTAGGATTTCTATTAATATAAATAAAGTTGTAAGCAGTGGTGGATGCAATAAGCAATGGCAGTGCGAGGGGAAATGCGCTGCTTATTTTTTTTATTATTTATAGTCCTAGCTATATAAAATGAAATGTATTTCATATGCATCCTTATGAAATTGTTCACTGACTGTACAATTTTTAGTGGTTCAAAAAGCAAGTGCAATTTAGTCCCTTAATGTAGTCTGAACTGTGTATTTCATATAACAAATCTCAGCCGTTCCCTGTTGGTGGTGGGAAGTTTGTAGCGCGGCAATGGCTTCGTAAGAATGTCACCCAATTGGTCTTCCGATCGGATATAGGGTGTTGAGTACAAGCACATTTACCACGACGCAAGGCAATAGGCAAGTTAAAAGACATGAATGTAGGGGGTGAGGACGCAGGAGAGCCTCAGCCAAAGACGATGACGAATTCGGGCCATAAGGGAAAACCTGTCGAGCATGAGATCTTTGATACTCCTGTAAAGGAGTAGATAAAGAGGAAGAGGAGGGTATAGAAACTGGTAAAGGTAGAGTAGGAGAAGAAGAAGGCTCTCCCCTCATGACAACATATGAGCTAAGCAACAACGAGAAACTAAAGGAAGCAAAGAAAGGTGTTGATTCAAAGAAGATGACATTAGCACTGACAAAATACTTGCGAGTCTCAGGGTGATAGCAACAATAATCTTTCTAAGTACGAGAATAGCAAAAAAAAAAAAAAACTTTCGAGCCAGAGGAGATAATTTATCACGACTGAAATCAGGAACATGTACAAAGACAGTACAAACAAAACTCGAGGAGTGAGAGAAAAGGGTGAAAAGGTCCGATATAATAAGAAAAAAAGAAACTAACCATTGTGCGATTAATAAGAAAACAAGCACTAAGAACGGCATCACCTCAAAACTGTGTTGGTATTGTGATGTGAAACAAAAAGGTATGAGTAATATCTAATAAGTGACGATGTTTGCTTCCAGCAATACCATTTTGTTGAGATGTGTAAGCACAAATAGTCTGGTGAATAATAGCACAATCAACACAAAAGGCACAAAAGGAAGCAACACTAGATTGTAGATATTCAAGATCATTATCAGATTGAATAACCTTAAGAAGTTTGCCAAATTGGGTATAAATTTCATTATAAAAGCAAAAGAGAATAAAAGGCAACTCCGATAGACTTTTCAACAAAAACAACCAAGTCATGCGAGAATAGTCATCAACAAAAATAACAAAATAAGAATATCTATTATTACTGGGAGTTCGAGAAGGACCCTAAATGTCCGTATAGATTACAACAAAGGACTCTGATTGACGACTATGACTACTAGTAGGAGAACTACGGTGATGCTTTCTTAATTGACAAGTTTCACGATTAAAACTAAACACAAGACTCAAACTAACTCAAACTAGGAATAGCCAACTTAAGTTTAGCCATAGATGGATGGCCCAAACGTAAATGCCACTAAAGAGGAAAAACCGTAGCACTCAAAGCAGATGAAGTAGTGGAAGACGAATCAACATCAAGATAATAGAGGCCATTCTTCTCATGCCCCGAACCAATCATCTTCTTAGTCTGGAGGTCTTAAAAAACACAAAAAGTGAGAGGATGTTATTGAGCAATGTAAAGTTTTAGTTAACTGGTTAATAAAGAGTAAATTAAAGCGAAAGTTATGAATATAAAGATTAGAAGGCAAGGAGAAGGATGGAGATGGATGTTAAACACCCGTTCCCTATATAGGGCAAGATGAACCATCGACTAAAATGATGTGATGCTTGATATGAGTTAAATGAAAAAAAAAGTGATGGATTACCAGACATGTGAGAGCTAGTGCTAGAATCAAAGACCCATAAAGGAGATGTAAAAGCCGCACATGCAATATTATCTGAATTGGCTACATTGTGAAAGATAGAGGTAAAACAGACCCTAACGTCTGAACAATCTGGCTAAGCTGAGTAGTGAGAGCATCATGAGAATCAAAAGAGGAAGACACCGGATGGGAAGATGCATGAGAGATCTGAAACTGAGATGTGTGATTCGTAACTTGATTAATATAATTGGGTTTACCATACTTAGCCCAACAATAAGGTTCAGTATCATTAGTTCCACCACAGTGATCATGTTTTCTATCACCACGATCACTACTGTGACCACCAGCTCGAGAACTACCACGAAAATTACGGTCACCACGATTACTGCATACATTATCGTGGAAAGAACCACAACCTTCGTTGGTAGAAACTAAGGCAGAAGATTCAGACGCAGACGGAGAAGCAGAAGGATGGGTTGTACTAGCAGATTAGCCCAACGAGGAATGTAACAACCAAGAATATGCATTAGATGCAGTAGGCAAAGTCTTACTAGTAAGAATTTGATCCTTAAACCCACGAAGATCGGAATCTAAACCAGAAAGTAAGGAGAATCCTCGTTAGCTAGAGGAGGATCAGTGATATACTTCAACCTCTGTTTTCTTTTAAGAAAAATTTTGAAGGCATGTGCCCATGCTAAATAATTAACACCATTAAAGCGTTTAGAAGTGACAACATGACAAATCATCATCTTTAGGATCAAGATCTATAATTTTTGTCTCAGCCATAGCAATTCAAGGAACAATTGTAATCAATCTAGAAATCAACCAGTGAGAGTTGAGCAACTAGAAAGCAACCAAAAACCACAAATAATCAACCAACCAGTGACAAACGCCAAGAGAAGGCGAACAGAAGCAACCAACTAGTGAGTTCGAGCTTTAGCAAGTGAGAAATGGCAATAGAAGAAGAACCAAAGCAAAAAAATAAAATAAAATACAGCACGAAGCCAGGGCAGTCGGCGCCGAAGCAAGAACATGAGGCGCTAAAGCAATAACAGCCGAAAATAACCTAGAAACCCGATTGCGCCGAAGCAAGAACACGGGACGCCAAAGCAATAACAACCGAAAATAACCTAGAAACCCGATTGTGCCGAAGCAAGAACACGGGGTGCCAAAGCAATAACAACCGAAAATAACCTAGAAACCCTCCATAATCACCAAACAAGTATAGATTTTGTTAGTTCTAGGCAACCCAAGAGGGGGGTGAATTAGGTCTTAAAAAGATAATAACAATTTTAAAAATCTTTTAAAAAATCTTTTAATATTGCAAACAAATGTAGCAAGTATAATCAAAGAATAAAGTAAAGTAAATATTAAAGAGGTTAGGGATAGAGAAAATGAACCAGACACCAAGATTTATAGTGGTTCGGTTTCTTCCATGCCTACATCCACTTCTCAAGACTCCCCTTGAGAATTTCACTAATGTGGAATGCTGACGGGTGTATTCAAAACCTTTTACAACTTCAAAATGATCTTACGAAAAACACGCCCCCGTTTTTCTTCTAATCTCTTGAGTTCTTTGATGAGTTCTTTGTTGTGTCGACTCATTTTGTCTTTGGTGTCGACACTAAAAAGTGCAGGAACCCTCGGTGATTTTGTATCAACTCATTTGGACTTTTGCGTCGACTCAAAAAATTTTCAGGTGGGCTCGATATATTTGTATCGAATCTTTTTCAATTTGTGTCGACTCACAAAATCTGCAGGCAGTCTCGGTACTTTTGTGTCGACTCATTTGCAATTTGTGTTGACTCAAAATTCTGGATAACCAAAGTGAAGAAACACTTGGTGTGGACTTAAACTTAATTTGTGTCGACTCTTTTTGAGTACAGAAAGTCTCAGCTTTTTTGTGTCGACTCAAAGTTTAATACCTGAAACATCTTCAATAAACATGCTAGGGTGTCAACTCATTAGCTTAAAAGGGTTGACACACTTGAGATCTTCAAGTATTCTTTGCTTTAAATGTTGACTGAAATATCAATTAGGTCAACACACAATATTCTCATTCAAGAATATTTAAGTGTCAATCCATTTGAGAGATGAGTCATCTCATATGGCTAAAAGTATCAATTCATTTGTCATTTTGTGTCAACATTACTTTTTTAGAAATAATAAATATTATCCTTTTAAATCGATTTATTCTTAAAAAATAAATTATAAAAATCATCAAATTCTAAATAAAAAATCCTTGGACTAACAGATCTGACAAGAACCATGAGAGTCAGGACCTATATAATGAATTCTGACCATCGGAAACCACGATTGAGATCGCACGAAGCAGATCCAAGAACTAGGGTTTAGAAATTTTTAAGAACTTCAAAAAAATCGAGGGACACACCAAATAACTTAAAAAAATCATGGGAAAATCACCATAAGGACTAGTGGATCGAGATGATTTGAGCCAGAGGAGCGCCGTTCGTCGCTGTCTGTGTTGACGTAATTGTATGGAAAATGACGTCAGCACGCCGTTTTTTCTACGTGACAAGGGTTGAAACTTTACAACTCTTCTAGGATTAGATCGGTCCCTTTGATACCAAATTGAATAGCAGAATATGAATTTACGGTTTTAAATAGGAAGAAGTGATAGGAAATAAGAAAAGAGATGAAAAGAAAGAATTCAGGAGGAGTTAATTAGCCTCCGTCACCACCACATACTTGTATATTATTAGGATCAAAGATAAGTACAAGAATGTCCTTAAGGAAATGAAACAAAATAGAAAAGAACGCTCATAACATGTTTAATTAGTGTTATAGTAATGGTTGCCTGGGTATGAATATGGCATACCCTCTCATGTATGAGTACGGAACCTTATGCCATGAGCAGTTCCCCATTGCTGTTATTGGTTTTTTTTTTTAATTTATATTCTGGAATTCCGTACTTATACATTGAGGGGGTTCTGCTTGTGGCATAATGCATTGCTGTGACACTTGATATGGACAGTTGGTTTGTACATTACTACTTTTTTTTCTTCTATAGTACATCATTTTCTGAAGTTTGATTATGATACTCTCTAAAGATCTTTGTACTTAATTACCTTTCCTCTCAATAACTTTGCAGGATGCTGTGTGGTGTGTTGGCTGGCAGAACAGTGGGATGCAATCAAAGGATGGGAAGGAAATGAACCTTTTGGGAGGTATAATTCAAAATTCACTTGTTGAATTGATAATTCAAGTATGACATGCATTGAGAGCCTTTTACTAGTCTTATGTCTGTTATTTACTTTTTGGTCAATTTTAGTCTTTTTTGTCTAAGTCTTTTTGCCTTGGGCAATTACCGGCTGGCACTTGAACCTGATGGAATGGATAAGGGGAGTTGCATTATGGGGCAGCTTTCTCAAGTTTGTTAGTAAATTCAAATCTCATATCTACAAGCTATCCAAAACTCATTGCTTAAATGCTTGATGGTTGACCAGAACCCTAAATCTCTGTGTTACAGTGATTTAAGTAAGGTTGTGTACTGATTATAGAGCAAGTGAAGAGGATGTTCAAATAGTTAATCTAGGAAGACTTGTTATGTGATCTCGTCAACAGTTGCTAATTGTTCATTGGAACCAACTTAACACTGCCTTTTTCTTGGTATTTGTGATTTTCTATGCAGATCATTGTTTGTCATCAACTTTTATGGTTGGTCACAGGTTCTCTCTTTATGGGCCATGTTATGTAATTCCTTAGTTTCTTCCAGCCCTTCTTCTTTTGACGTTCTACTTGTCCTAAGACAAGCGAGTTTGAACCGTATGCCCTCTAGCCAATGGTCTTCATTATGAAATTGCGTGGCTGTTTATTCTATTGCCGTGTTTCTAGCATCTTTTACCCTTTTCTGATGGAAGTTAAGAAACTCATTCCTACAAATTTTCAATTGACCATATTACCCTAAAATCTTGAATTTATTACTGTTTATGAGAGATTTTAAAGACAGGTTTAGAATTTAAAATAACTGATTGATTTCCTTTTTGACCTGTAAAGTAATTGCACACAGTGTGTCTGCTGTCCCTGCTAATTTAATGTCTTTAGTGAGCTATACTCTTCCTCCTTACCATAAAGTACTCATTATAGTGTTTCCCGTTCTTAGTTGTTGCACCTGTTGATTTCACAAAAGCTTGCTTGGTTATATTGTCTTCTAGAAGATCTAAGAAGTATAGATACTTATACGAAAGAGGTGTGTCGTCGGACAACACTTCTCGGACACTCTTAAATCCATGTTCAATACTTTTTAAACGTGTCTTAATTAAAAAAAAATCATATTTATAATATCGTACACTTTTTCGATACTTGACGGATACTTCAAAGACACTCCTTGAATTCTTCGAATACATCTTATGTGATGAATTTCTTCATAATAATAATCTTTTGCATTCTTCGAAATGCAAATTATGCACACTCGATATGTTTTAAAATATTTATAAGATAAAATATAGAGATTTTTAATTTTATTAGTTATAAGTTGTATATTTTTAATTACCACTGAATAAATTATTTATAAATTGAATATATAACAAATATATAAAATATAACTTTCTAACGTATTCTAGATGTCTCGTGTCTTGTATTTTTTAAAAATTGACGTGCCGTGTCGTGTCGCATGTCCTTGTCCATATTACTTAGTGGAGGATTCTTTAGATTTGTAAAGAATATCGCCCAATAAAGATTTTGCATTTGTTGTTGGCTGAGTAGAATAATAGAATTCAATAATTTTGGTTTATCTAGAAAGAGGTATAGCTATAAATTTATAATGATAAAGAAAGATTACAAGAAAAGAAGAAAATAACTTGCAAATCAAATCACAATCAATAAAATCCTAACATTCTAATATGTTGATTTTAATAAACAAACCATAATTAACGAGATCCTAATTTCTTAAAATATATTATTTTGAATACTTCCTCTCAAGCTGGGACAACGATATCAATCAAACTCAATTTGACAATTGAAGATTTGAGCAGAGATGGTTCCACTGGACATGCTTTGAATCGGTCTCCGGAGATGGCTTATCAGTTTTCAAAAACTAATTAGATTTTAGAACAATACTACCAAAATAATATAACGGTAGCCACAAAAAGCAAGAACAATGCTATCAGAACAATATCGGTGGCTCCCAAAAACAAAAACAATGCTATCAGAACAATATCATAGCTCTCAAAACAGGAACAATACTATCGGAACATCGGTAGCCACCAAAAGTAAGAGTAATGCTACTGGAACATCGGTAGTCCCGAAAAACAAGAACAATGCTACTGAAATAACATCGGTAGTCCCAAAAAATAAGAACAATGCTACTGAAATAACATTGGTAGCCTCCAAAAACAAGAACAATGCTACCGGAGCATTGGTAGTCCCAAAACCAAAAATAAGAACAAAAGAGTAATAATTCTCCAAAAAGTGCACTGTCAAAGGCAACAATATAATATATTGAGAGTTTATTGATACACCAGTGCCAAGGAAGCATAGTGATCTGAAACTTGCAACCCACAATGACGGGGAAGAGATGGAACAACGACTGCGAAGAAAAAAAAAAAAAAGACCACCGGAGGTGAACAAAGACTAGTGGCAATGGTGGTGGAGAGGGAAAACCAACGACGGCGGCAAAGATTTCAATAGTGATAGTATCCCAGCGATAGATTCGCGGTATCGGTGAAGGAATACCGACAACAAAGGTGAGAAAAAACAGTGACAGCGGCTAGGGATTTTGGACAATTTTTTTTCTTTTCTTCTTCATATTTTGGCTCTGATACCAAGTAGAATAACAGAATTCAATAATTTTGTCTTACCTTCAAAGAGATATAGCTATTTATTTCTAATGATAAAGAAGGATTACAGAAAAAGAAGAAAATAACTTACAAATTAAATCACAATCAATAAAATTCTAACTTAGTAATTAAACCATAATTAACGAGATCCTAATTTCTTAAAATATATTATTTTCAACGAGCCGCGTATGGTTATTGTTGGATAGTTTGATATATATTTTTAGGCCAATTTTCTAACAGTTTAAACTTTTGGGACAATTGGTGATTAATCATGGTGTCAAAGCTTTGGTTCCAAGAGGTTCTGGGTTCAAATCTCGCTTGTTTCCCTGTTATGTTTGTTACTGTGCACTATGTTATGTCTTTGTTGGTACACTTGTTTAGTTCAGTTTGTTTACGTCTCTACGCGCGAGACATGGTCGCATATGATGGGGAGTGTTGGATAGCTTGATATACACTGTTAAGCTCATTTCCTATCTGCTTAAGTATTTGGGACAATTGGTGACTTGACAGTTATTTTATTTCAGGCGTCTTCTATTTGGTATGTTTGCCTATGCCAAATATTCAAGGAGAACTAAAACCAATATTAGAAATGGTACCAGCAAGCCTTAATCTGTACTTATGGAGCTGACAAGATGGATATTATCAGTCCAAGAGTGGCTATATTTATGGGCTATATCTATGACTAGATCTCAAAACTAAAAATGAAAAATTCAACCCTGAACTGATTAATTATTCCTGGGAAACCTTTCTAGTGGGAAGAGGGTGATTTCTAAGGCCAATATCAGTTGGTTGGTTGGTTGGAGTCTTCCATTAGGCCAATAGTCTATTGGGACCCAAGTTTGGCCCTACTTGAACTTCCCTAACGATTGTAAACATCTTGGACATAGTTGATCGAAGGGTCAATCATTACCAGTACTGCATTAATGATAGTCATTTTGCTACGTTTCTGACACACGTGTTGATAGAGATACTAGGGGATTTTCAAGATTGGGTCAAATGGTTGATAAGGTGATAAAATGTGATTTGGTTTATGATAATATGGGGCTATATAAAAAACATCTCTGTATCTGAGCTAACTTAAGTCTCTCTTTGCACGCCATCCCATGGTTCTTGGTATTCAAAATGTAAATTATTTTCCCCACCAAGTGTTTTTTACTACGTATGAGATCATGTTTTTGAGCATTCCTGGAACATAAATGCAATTATTGGTTAGAATTTGTAAAATAACTTGATTAGTTACTCCCCAAATAATATCTTTCTCAAACCATTCTCTGATTTTTTTAAATTTTTTTTCAAATGGACCATTCTCTGATTTATGAGGATGGTGAGTTTATGAATATTTTCTCTGATGTTGATTTTGGAATGAGATCTTAAAAGAATTTGTTTAATTCTTTTATAATGATCTTCAACCTGGTTAAGAATTTTTAGGAAAATTTCCGAAGGTAAAATAGTTTTTTCATAAAGGTAGATTCTTTTAATTCTGTCAAAAATTGGATCTGGAAAATCATTGGCTATTATGTCCTAGGTAGTAGGTTCATCCTTCCTATCCTCTTGTGGTTTTGAATGTTGAAAGTGTTATGTCAATCAAACTGGGAGGATGGAGTATAAACATTAGCTTCTTAAAAGAAGCTCCCGAGGATAGTACTATAACAAATTAATCTGTAATCTAGGAAGCACGGATACGGATACAGATATGATACGGATACGACAATACGACAAAACTCAAAAAAGTAGGATATGTTTGTAAAAGATATTATTTTTATGATTTTTAGTATTTTATAAAAATAAAACCAAAAGTACGAGTAAATTTATTTTGTTTTTACAATTGAACATTCAATACATGACTAGTAATCAAAATATTATGATGGAATGCTGAAGCAACCAAGGAGTAATAAAGCATAATTTTATCAAGTATTAGAGTTAACATAATAAACCATATAACAAATTAAAAATAAAAAGCAAAAAATAACCCAAGAAAATTAAAAAATATAAAAAATTGAAGCCTCATGTATTACCGCCATATCCTTTACGTATCCTGAATGTATCTCTCAAGTATTCTCCCGTATCGCCCACATATCCAAGTCGTATCTGAAATTCAAAAACATTTTAAAAAATTATTGGAGTACTTATTTGGTTTACCATATATGTTTTATGTCATATCGGCTGTGTATCTGTATCCGATATGCGTAAGGGGCCTATTTTGAACTATCCTTGCTTCATAGTTTGCAATTAAGATAAAGTTATGTCACATACACCTTGCAGTGTTCCAGATTGACAAGACTGAATATTGAACCACTTTTTATACTAAAACCAAGCCAGGGTGTAATATTGAAATA
>JAULJZ010157636.1:0-27885 GCA_032270985.1 Heliamphora pulchella | reverse complement strand
AGTTAATAATTTCATTATATAGTTTCTCATAATTTACATCGTTACTCCAATGTCACCAAGTACCAATAACACAATGTATATAGCAAGAAAATCACATTATTTGAAACAGGTATACACCCATCATATATATAGTTATATATATATCAATCCGCTCTTATTGTAAGAGAAAACTCACAAAGAAGTCCAATACATGCATCCCAACTCAATCTAGATATATTTATAGATGTACCACAAGCTCAAAGGACTAGGAATTTAAAAAAAAGGGCCAATATGAACAAAAATATGTTTTTCCACAACATTCGGCCAAAAGTACCCTCACTATTTTGATCATAACTTTTTTACAAAAAGAATTTTTTGGTGAGAGTCGTCTTGCTGGAAAGAGTACTTCCGGGGCTTCGATTTGAGTATAAGAACAACCCAATTCGCAGTCCGAATGAGGGAGATATGATCGAACAAAGTTGGCCCTGCGCAGTCAGTCCGCTCGAGTGGACGTTGGGCGCTTGAGCGCCCAACTCTCTGCCATGTGAGCGCTCGAGCGGACAGGGCTTCGCTCGAGTGCGCTGGTGCCCGAGAGAACCTCAGATCTGCCCCTGTTTTGAGTTTCAAACCTCCAAACACATAACCCTTTACAAATAAGCTTCAAATCTTTAATTTTAACTCAAAAACACTTGATTCAAGTCTCAAAACTTCTTCTTAACACAACAAATCTTCAATTTCATGGATCATCATCTCCCAAGAACCTCAAATTTCATGAAAACTCACTCAACCCACACACAAATCTATCAATATGTTAGTTAGGCATGCAATTGACTCAATTTCTACTCATATACACAAAATATCAACTCAAATCTACGCAAAACATAAAAGATAATCTAGATCCTACCTTGGATTTGCTCGAAAGCTTTTGATTTCTTCAAATCTTCCTCCTAGGGTTTGGATGTTAGATTTTCTTGCTCCCTCGAAGCTTTATCTTCACTCTCTTTGTTCCAAAGCTTGGTATTTCTCCTTGATCTCTCCTAATCAAGCTTCCATCTTCAATTTGAGTGGTGAAAAGTTAGGGTTTTGAGGATTGGGTGGGTTTTCTCTCAAGAAGAGACAGAGATAGAGAGGAGAAGAGAAATAAGAAAAGGGAGAAGGGAGCTAACATGTATGAGGGACACATGTATATATATTAGATATTCTCTTAATTTCTCTCCAAGATTCGAGAATACTCTAAATTTATCCCTATAGTCCGCTCAAGCGGGCACCCACCGCTCGAGCGGTGATTCCTGAACCCGAATCTTAACAAATTTTCTTAAACCGAACTCAAATCTCCAACCTCACTCTTACTCTTTCATCTCAATTTTTTTTTTCATAATTATGTTGTTAATATTAATCATTATTTTTCATCTTAAAAATCATTCCTCAACTCATTAATTCGATTGCTAACGGTCATTTTATTTAAAACACATATTCAAAGTTTTACACACCACAACATGTAACTGAAAACAACGATTAGGAAAATAAACACATACCGGGTTATCATAGTTTGATCAAGGAATTTTTCATCTTTTCTGCATGTGTGGCGATTCACCTCGCATTTTGTTCTGTTAGTTTTCCTATTACTTCCAGCATTCTCATGGTTAGATCAGGTTGCATTGGTCCCACTTGAGAAGACACTTCTTGTTTATCCCATTTGACTGATCAAGAACGAAAGCCACTCTGCCTGAACTTTCCATTCTTTGTCCTATTATAAGAAAAGTATGAATTTAGGGTTTGATACTAGTGTTTATCTCAAGAAGAATTTTCTAACACCCCAATTCCGTAATAATAAAAACCAATGAGATGTAGTAAAAGGAAGAACCCGATTTAAGAAACCACTCGATTAGGGAGGTTAAACTTCAGATTTTTCCTTCAGACGTGAGGGTAAAATAACCACTTTCTCCTTTGTAAGAGACTTCCCTAAACAACCTATTTATACCTCAAAAGATACCCAAAAACCATTTCATAAAAGCCCATTTTTAAATCAAAGTTTGATAAAATACCACTCTATGGAGTCCGCTCGAACGGACTCCACGCCGCTCAAGTGGTGAGGTAACCGAAAGCACACTATCGAACAATTTGAAAATTTGACAGTGTTGAAAAGTCACCCATTTTTTTTCATCCTTGGATCATAGTTTGAAATAGGCAAACATAAGAAGTAAAACATACATTTGAGAATGAACCAACTCCATTTTAACCCAAAAACCCAGAATCAAATTTCAAGACCATAGTACATCATTCAAAACTAAGGAATTCAACCCATCAACGAGCTCAACACCATCACATGCATACAAATCATGAATATATGATCTTAGGGCCTTATAGCGCGGGTATTGTAACCCAAAAATATTTAACTAAGTGCTCAAAATAAGAATAACATTTACACTTTCATTTCCCAAAAGATGCTATCAAAAGAATATGTAATTCTATAAATCTACTCAAAAAGGGTCCCACGATCATCCACCTTACTCCACCACTTTCTTCCCACTATCACCTGAAATGTTGTTAAACAACGTGAGCTGAAACTCATAAGAAAAAGACTAACGATGAATGTATCCATAATATGTGAGGACGATTATACGAATGCATAACAAGTTGAATCCCAAACCTATGTTCATCTTTCTAGTAAATCGTCATTCACATTGTTGACATGCCAATTTGACCCTGTCAATCTTAGTTTAATCTGAGTGAATCCGATGATGAAAATAAGTACAACGGTGCTTCTGAATAATCCTCGGGGAGTGATCCAAGCTCAGTGATTTGAACCCAATGATTAAAACCTTCAAACCAGTAAAATCACCTTGAACCGCCAACTTTGAACTGTGGGCCCACCAACTTTGATTGTGACCACCTACACAAGAACCTGTTAGAAACTCTAGCCAAAGTGGCGACCACCATATCAGAACCTTGGGGTCGCCAACTTCATTGTGGCGACCGCCATAAGAAATCCTTAGAAACTTATTTTGTGTGGCGACCGCTCACTCTATACATAGCGACCACCAACTCTAAATGACCAGATGTGTCCTAAAATGTATCAGCATCTCATTGATTGAAGAATTTTATAAATACCATACCCTTGGTACGCTTTTTAGAAGAGAATTTAGAGTGAGAGAAACCCTGCCGAAGTACCGAGAGAGTACGAACCTCGACGCCAACACCATATCAAAGTATCGAGAAATTGACCACCGATACTGAAATCCTGACTCACTTACACTTGGATTGGATCATTACTGTAGCACCCTGTTCCCGACACAATATAAATCGATTTTATTTTTGAAACCAATTCGAAGTGAAAACCCTTCTCTTTGAAAACTAAGCCTTTAAGCACCCAATTTATGCCCCAAAACCCATTTATGGGAAACTAGGTTTAAAACAATTTTCAAAGATTAGTCCCAGCGGAGACCGCTCGAGCAGACACCTCACTGCTCGAGCGGTGACACACCCGAAAGTTGTTACCCAAAACTGTGAAAAACATATGTGTTTTGGATACAGTGCTCATGTAACTACTGATATTGAACTTGCTTTGAATGAATAAAACCAAGATTGTTGCCAAAAATCATTCTTTAAAACGTCTAGCTCAACCAGAACAAGAACGTCTTCACATGCATGCATCACATGAATATATATTTTCCAAAGGTCTTACAACACGGTATTCTGGCCCATAATTACAATATTCCAAATGCTCAAACAAAAGGGATTACATCTTTACAATTTCACTTTTCAAAATTCAACCACTAACAAAATATAGTCCTATCAACTATCCAAAAAGAGCCACCGACCACCGGTCTTATTCCAAGGCCTTCTTTCCGTTATCACTTGAAATGTTGTTGGATAACATGAGTCGAAGCTCGTAGGAACAAGACTAACATTGAATAAATGCATGACATATGAAGATGGTTATGCAGAACATACACATAAATTTAATTGAATTCATATCCCTGTTTCTAAGAGGATTTCCCATGCAAAACTGGATTTGTATAAAACGAATAGGCATACCCGGATCCTTAAGTTCCATGAATTTAACCCCTTCACCATTCCCAACCAATCCAATAGTTTAGTATTCTTAGTGAACCCAACGCATTTAACATATTCAATCCTCAGATTTAGTTTCATCAACCCAAATAGTTATAACACACGCATACTCACACAGTTGACATTTATTATACTTCACCAACTCATGGTTAACAAACGTGGGTGCCGACGCCGGACGAGCGTATAGACCCGCGTAACGTTACAACCAACCCGGCCACACAGCCACATGGAGTAATGAAACATTCTATACCCTGATACGACTAACGTCCTTTCCAAGTTCACTAGCCGGCGGGCAGAGAACCCAATCTGTACAATTTTTCGGTCTTTCACCGTGGAGCAACTCGTGCCCAACCTTAAACGATCCCTTGGATCCCAAATCGGCCCCTTTTGACACATTAAGTCAAAATACACAAGCGCGAGTCCAACCCCAAGGGTTCCTCTCGCCCAACCCATATCATTATACCTTTCCATTATTCATATTCTAAGATTATAGGGCTCAAACCCCGAATTAATCATCAACATGATTTGAAACCCACCAGTTTATCGAATTTTGGTAACAAAACCCACATTTTTGTATTCGATATCAACATGTATTACATAATTTCATGGAATAAATATACGACGGGTCTCCATGGTTCCCATTTTAACCAAAAAGTATGTCAATTATCATCATACCAATTCTTTAGACCCCAAACCCCTACGCCTAATTTTCATAGTTTTAGCTTAAAGCCTAAACCCTAATATCCCATTTCTCAATCTAATCATGAGAAATAACAACGTCAAGATGAAAACAAGTTATATCCTTCCTGAATCTAAGACCTAACCTCCATTATCACCAAACTCAAACTTAGGGTTTCAAAAACAAAATTTTCATGCTCTTAAGTTCATAAAATAGGAAATATGACACATCTCATATAAATATTCAAAGAGAGTTTTAGATCCTACCTTTGGAATGCTAGATCCACAAGAAAGAGCTTCACACGAGCTCTAACGAAAGAAATCTCTAACCACGCGGTGAGAAAACGTCCCTAAAGCTAAGATCGAGCCTCCAACGGTTGAACCACCGAGAGGAAGGCGAAGAAATGCACACAAAGAAGCCAAACAAGTCTCCAATAACTCTCAAACCTAAACCCTAACTTTCACCTTTGCTTTAGAGAGAGAGAGGTATAAAGGAAATGAGAGAAAAAAAAAGTCCACGCGACTTTTTAAAAGGGTCTGCTCTGCGACAATCCGCTCGAGCGGACTCCCACCGCTCGAGCGGTCCCTTCCCAAAAACTCTCGGCCACCTCACCGCTCGAGCGGTCAGGCCACCGTTCGAGCGGTTAACCTGGGCTGACACCCAACTCCTTGAAGCTGCAAAAGAACCATACAACCATACCTCATCCTCTAACCGCGTTTTCCAGAATCATTCCACCCTTAATCATCATTCACGAGCAAATACAAACTCAAGAATTAGTTTTCATTAAAATTTCAAAAATAGCAAAGGACCAGGTCTCCTTCTCTTGTCCACATAGCTCTTCTAATGGTTTTGAGCAGTTATTAAACGTTTATGGATCGTGATGATCTTTTCTATGGTCTCACGCACAAGCTCGGGCCCTAACACGGCTGCTTTACCAACATCAATCCAACACACGGGTGACCTACAAGGTCTACCATACAATGCCTTATAGGGCGCTATCTCGATGCTCGATTGGTAACTATTATTGTAGGCGAATTCTACCAACGGTAGATGGTCCTCCTATAACCCACGAAAATCCAAAACACATGCTCGCAACGTATCTTTGAGTATCTGTATAGTGCGTTCTGACTAGCCATCCGTCTGGGGATGGAAAGCAGTACTAAGAAGTAGGCTCGTTCCCATAGTTGATTGCAAACTCTGCCAAAAATGTGACGTAAAATGTGGATCTCGATCAGAAATGATAGAAATCGGCACCCCGTGGAGTCTAATAATCTCGTGTATATAGAGCTTACTGAGTTTATCAACTGAATTCGTCATGCGAATTGGTAGGAAATGTGCCGACTTGGTCAATCTATCCACCACAACCCATTTGGCATCATGCCCCTTCGGCGATCTCGGAAGACCCGATACAAAATCTATGGCGATATTTTCCCATTTCCACTCTAACACTGGTAACGGTTGCAACTGACCTACTGGTCTCTGGTGCTCGGCTTTCACTTGTTGACAAGTGAGACAACGCGAAACAAAAAGCGCAACATCTTTCTTCATACCCTTCCACTAGAACTGCCTTCGTATGTCATGATACATTTTTGTGCTACCCGAATGTACTGCCAGGCATGAATGATGAAACTCGCGAAGTATGTCTTTTCGAAGCATCTCTGGCACAAAGATCCTTCCTACAAACCTCAGGCTTTGATCGGGGTGGATAGTGCACTCCTTGACATCCTCGCCATTCAAAACTCGTTCCCGAAACATCAAGCTCTCAGCGTCCGATTGTTGTGCCTCAACAACGCGATGAACGAGGGTAGGTTGAGAAATCATCGTAAACAGAGCAACATGGTCATCAAACTTCCCTAAACAAAGGTTGTACTCTCCGACTTCTCCGAGCATACTCCACTCTCTAACGGCTATTCTTACTAGTGTGCTCAAGGACTTTCGACTGAGGGCTCGGCTACTACATTCGCCTTGTCCGGATGATATTGGAGATTAAAATCGTAGTCTCCCAAGAACTCCATCCATCTTCTCTGACGCAGATTCAAATCCTTCTGTGAAAACAAATACTTTAAGCTTTTATGATCCAAGAATACTTCGAAGCGTTCCCCATATAGATAGTGCCTCCAAGTTTTAAGAGCGAAAACCACTACTGCGAGCTCCAAATCATGCGTAGGGTAATTTTTCTCATGAACCTTCAACTATCTCGTTCCATAGGCCACCACTTTACCTAGTTGCATCAGCACACAACCTAACCCTTCATGCGACGCATCGCAGTAGACGGTATAACCGAGTCCTCTCTCCGGAATAGTCAGAATGGGTGTAATTGTTAATAGCATCTTCAATGTAAAAAAGGTGAGTTCACAACTATCGTTCCATGCAAACTTGATTCCTTTTTGTGTAAGGCGTGTTAAAGACGCTGCAAGTCTAGAGAAATCTTTCACAAATCGTCGGTATTATCCTTCCAGTCCCAAGAAGCTCCAAATCTCAAACACACCTTTCGGTCTTTCCCACTCCATTACCACCTTGATCTTAGATGAATCTTTTGCCACTCCATCCCTTGAAACTACATGCCCCAAAAATTTCACTTCTGGTGACCAAAATTCACATTTGTCATATTTAGCAGATAATCGATGCTCCCGCAATAGCTGCGAGGCAATTCGAAGATGCTCCTTGTGCTCTTCTTTCGATGGTGAGTAGATCAAAATATCATCCACGAATACTACCACGAATCGATCAAGATAAGGGTGGAAAATACAATTCATAAGGTCCATAAACATTTCCGGTGCGTTAGTCAACCTAAAAGGTATGACTAGAAACTCAAAATGCCCATAACGCGTGCGAAAGGCCGTCTTCGGAATGTCTTCCTCCCTAACCCGCAACTGGTGATAACCCGATCTCAAGTTAATCTTTGACAAACAACACGATCCTCTCAATTGATTAAACAAGTCGTCGATACGCGGCATAGGGTACTTATTTTGGACAATCACTTGATTCAACTTACGATAATCTATACAAAGGCGTAACGACCCATGCTTCTTCTTCGCAAACAATGCTGGGGCTCCCCAAGGGGACACGCTAGGACAGATGAACCCCTTATCCAACAACTCTTGGACCTGTATTTTCAATTCTATCAATTCGGCCAGTGCAAAGCGATATGAAGGCATGAAAATGGGGGCAGTCCCCGGGATGAGGTCTATGGAATACTCAACCTCCTGCCGTGGTGGAAGCTCAAACAACTCGTTTGAAAACACATCTGAAAACTCACAGACAACGGAAGGAAGCTCTCCCCAAGTGGAACCAATCTCACCTACCGATAGAGCAGAGAAAAGAGAGTTAAGGTTATCATATCTCCGTGATCCATAAGGTCTAGGTGCTAAACCACTATCCCGGTCACCCACAAAGTGAAAAGAATCTCCCTCTGGCGTACAAACAAACACCCGTCGCCGATCACAATCAATGTGGGCATGAAAGGTTGTCAACCAATCCATCCCTACGATAATGTTGAGTGAGAACATATTAATCACGATAAAATCAAACACAAAGCGATGGTCGGCAATCTCCATCTCACAAGCTCTACAAACATGCCTCAACACGGTAACCTCACCCAATGGTGTCTCTACACACAAGACGTTATCCAACACATCTACCTCTAACCCCAATGCAGATGCAAATGCGGATGAGATAAAAGAATGCGATTCTCCGGTGTCAACAAGACCACTGGCTTAAGAATGGTACACTAAGAAGATACCTCGTATTATCGAAGGACTAGCTACAGTGTTTGGCACGACAGGTGCCACTGATGTGCTGGGCTCCACAAGAGTATACGCTCGCCCTTGGATTCCCTGATTCTGTCCTCTACTGCTTCTAGCTCCTAGCTGCCTCACTAACTGAGCTGAGGTAGCACCCTATGCTGTCCTTACTGACTAGGCCCCCGACTACTGCTATGACTGACCAAAGCCCTATCGTCCATGTGATGTCTGCGTCCGATGTGCTCCAGTTGCTCCCTGAATGTTCCCTTCTCGAGGGCAATCTCGTCGGATGTGACCCATCTGACCACACTAAAAACATGAAGGCGGGGTCCTCCCCTGAGCCAAATTTTGTGGTGGCTATCCCTTCGACGGACAATCATTTGCACGATGTCCCAGCTGTCTGCATGCATAACATACTAACTCTCGACGTTCAAAATGTCTCGATGAACCTATTGACGGTACTAGTACCGACTGGGGCTGAAAGTGCGTTCCCGTGGGATAAGAACTCGATCCCCCCGACTTCTACCTCTTCCCTTGGTGCCCTTCAGACTGAGCACTGGAAATCCCTTGATGCGACTTACTCTCTCAAATCTTGCAACTCTTCGCCATTGCATTCTCTACTCTGATTGCGGCTTCCACAACCTCAGTGTAGACTCAGAAACCCAACACTGCAATCCTGTTCTTGATTAAAGGTCGAAGACCCATTTCAAATCTCTTAGTACGCAACTCCTCCGTTGACACCGTCTCTGACGCAAATCATGAAAAATTCCCAAACTTGGCCTCATACTGGACCACAGTAAGATTTCCCTGAACAAGAGAAAGGAACTCCTCCTGATACACATCCCGTGAAGAACCCAAAAAATACTTTTCCAGAAAGATCCTAGTAAAGGAGGCCCACGTGCCATCTACGGTGGTCTTAGAAAACTTCCACCATTCTCTTGCATCCTATCGAAGTTGGAACGATGCCAACTTGACACGTAACTCATCCTCCCCGATCTTTGAGGTATCCCAGATTGTTGTGGTTACTTCCAACCACTCGGTTTCAACTTTGGGATCTGGCTCCCCAGAAAAAGTTGGAGGGTCTAACTGCCGAAACTCTCTCATTGCCACAGAGGCTCAGGGCTCGGGGCTCGGGGAACCCTCACTCTGGCCCTAGTCACCTCGGCCATCGCCCTCATCGTAGCAAGCATCTCTTGAACAATATCAACATTGCCCACTTGTTCCTGCGGGGCATGGACATCCCCTTCTTCCGAAACTTGGACAAACGCACAACCTCGGCCACGACCTCGGCCCCTACCACGTCTCGGTAACATCACTCTACAAATAAAAAAGAACAAAGAGGAAATATGAAACAGGGTTTAAAATAACTCATCTATGACTAATAACATCGTTCCTCAATAGGATATCATATAACGCAAACTACAACATCAATACACTTTATACAGCACCAAACGAGGGGAACTCATCGGAATGACACGCCAACTCGGCTTACTCATTTGGATTTCTAGTTAGAATGGACTTCGGCCAAATGCCTTGCTGACCCGAACCCCAAACCAGTCGACCGATCGCCCAAGGGCTACTCACATCACCCTAAAGTCCTGCCTCCATAACCAGACACCACATAGCATGCAAATGCCAAATCATATTCATAATGTTTCATGCTAGCACACCAAATTATGATTGTCACACATCAATGCAAATGCTCACGTAATGGATCAACCACCCCCACGGTTCCTAGGTATTAGAACCTAAAGCTCTGATAACATTTGTAGTGCCCCGCTCCTGACACAATATAAATCGATTATGTTTTTGAAACCAATTCGATGTGAAAACCCTTCTCTTTGAAAACTAAGCCTTTAAACATCCCATTTATGCCCCAAAACCCATTTATAGGAAACTAGGTTTAAAACAATTTTCAAAGATTAGTCCCAGCGGAGACCGCTCGAGCGTACACCTCACCGCTCAAGCGGTGACACACCCGAGAGTTGTTGCCCAAAACTGTGAAAAACATCTGTGTTTTGGATAAAGAGTTCATGTAACTACTGATATTGAACTTGCTTTGAATGAATAAAACCAAGAAATGAAAGTATACATTTGAGAGTAAATTAATTAATCATTCATCAAAAACTAAACGTCGTTGCCATAAATCATTCTTTAAAACGTCTAGCTCAACCAGAACAAGAACGTCCTCACACGCATACATCACATGAATATATATTATCCAAAGGTCTTACCACACGGTATTCTGGCCCATTATTACAATATTCCAAATGCTCAAACAAAAGGGATTACATCTTTACAATTTCACTTTTCAAAATTCAACTACTAACAAAATATAGTCCTATCAATTATCCAAAAAGTGCCACCGACCACTGGTCTTATTCCAATGCCTTCTTTCTACTATCTCCTGAAATGTTATTGAACAACATAAGCCGAAGTTCGTAGGAACAAGACTAACATTGAATAAATGCATGACATATGAAAATTGTTATGCAGAACATACACATAAATTGAATTGAATTCATATCCCTGTTTCTAAGTGGATTTCCCATGCAAAACCGGGTTTGTATAAAACGAATAGGCATACCAAGATCCTTAAATTCCATGAATTTAACCCCTTCACCATTTTCAACCAATCCAATTGTTTAGTATTCTCAGTGAACCCAACGCATTTAACATATTCAATTCTCAGATTTAGTTTCATCAACCTAAATAGTTATAACACATGCATACTTGCACAGTTGACATTTATTATACTTCACCAACTCGTGGTTAACCAACGTTGGTGTCGACACCGGACGATCGTATAGACCCGCGTAACGTTACAACCAACCCGGCCACACAGGCCCATGGAGTAACGAAATATTCTATACCCCGACACGACTAACGTCCTTTCCCAGTTCACTAGCCGGCGGGCAGAGAACCCAATCTGCACAGTTTTTCTGTCTTTCACCGTGGAGCAACTCGTGCCCAACCTTAAACGATCCCTTGGATCCCAAATCGGCCCCTTTTGACACATCAAGTCACAATACACACGCGCGAGTCCAACCCCAAGGGTTCCTCTCATCCAACCCATGTCATTATACCATTCAATTATTCATATTCCAATATTATAGGGCTCAAACCCCGAATTAATCGTCAATATGTTTTGAAACCCACCAATTTATTGAATTTTCGTAACAAAACCCACATTTTTGCAATCGACATCAACATGTATTACATAATTTCATGGAATAAATATACAAAGGGTCTCCATGGTTCCCAATTAAACCAATAAGTATGTCAATTTTCATCATACCAATTCTTTAGAACCCGAACCCCTACTTTTCATAGTTTTAGCTTAAAGCTCAAACCCTAATATCCCATTTCTCAATCTAATCACGAGAAATAACAACGTCAAGTTGAAAACAAGATATCTCTTTCATGAATCTAAGACCTAATCTCTATTATCACTAAACTCAAACTTAGGGTTTCAAAAACAAAATTTTCATGCTCTTAAGTTCATAAAATAGGAAATACGACACATCTCATATAAATATTCAAAGAGAGTCTTAGATCCTACCTTTGGGATGCTAGATCCAGAAGAAGAAGCTTCACACGAGCTCTAACCAAAGAAATCTCTAACCACGCGGTGAGAAAACGTCCCCAAAGCTAAGATCGAGCCTCCAACGGTTGAACCGCCGAGCGAAAGGCAAAGAAATGCATCCAAAGAAGCCAAACAAGTCTCCAATAACTCTCAAACCTAAACCCTAACTTTCACCTTTGCTTTAGAGAGAGAGAGAGAGAGGTACAAAGGAAATGAGAGAAAGAAAAGTCCACACGACCTTTTAAAAGGGTCTGTTCCGTGACAGTCCGCTCGAGCGGACCCCCACCGCTCGATTGGTCCCTCCCCAAAAACTCTCGGCCACCTCACCACTCGAGCAGTCAGGCCACCGTTCGAGCGGTCAACCTGGGCTGAGACCCAACTCCCTGAAGCTATAAAAGAACCATACAACCATACCACATCCTCCAACTGCGTTTTCCTACATCATTCCACCCTTAACCATCATTAACGAGCAAATATAAACTCAAGAATTAGTTTTCATTAAAATTTCGAAAATAGCAAAGGTCTAGGTCGCTACAATTACTTAAGGATTGGACTGGCGATCACAATTCATCGACTTAAGGATTCACTTGCAATCCAAGTATTCTATTTGGATCCCTGGCCTTTCTCTCTTCACTCTTTGTCCTCTAGAGTTGCCGGATTAATTTCAATTTTAATTCACTTGTTTCATTCATATGCATAATTGATTTAGTTTACCATTTCATTTGTGAAATTGTAAGCATGAGATTAATGTGTAAAGCTTATTTAATGTAGTTTGGTTATTTCTTATTGATTTCTTAGTTATTGTTTTGTTCACATTGCACACTTGCACCAAGTTTATTGATTCAATAAAGTAATGCTAACATTTTTTGCAATTGCGACTTACGGAGTCGTTAATGTCATAACTAGTGCACTTATATTCATATGGCTATAATCATCAATATTATATCTATATTGTCTAATTAAATAGTTGCTTAGTTGTTATTTTAGTACATTGCCTTTTGTTTAAATCTTTTCTAATTGCATTTATTTATTTTTTATTTAATTTAACATTAAAATTTACAAAATTTCTTAATTTTAGCTTTGTTTCCCCTTTTACAGAATTTATTTTACTTTTCTTTTATTTATCCTGATTTTCATATAAAACCTATAAAATCTATGATAATAGTTAGGTTTCTTTCTTTTTCTTTTAATACTAATCCTTTATTTATTTTTTATTTTTATTTTAATAGTATGTTCTTTTATCTTCTTCAACATACCTTTTAATTTTGGTTTAATTTTTTTACAATTTTTTTTAATTTTCTTTTTTTTTATTAAATCTTTGAACATTCTTTTATATGGATAAAAAACCAAAAAATTCGTGTTATTAGTTTAATAATCGTTCATTGTTTCTTTAAACTTTTTAATGTAGAATTTTTATATATTTTTTATTTTTTATTTTGGTTTAACATTTCTCTTTAGTAGAAGTTAATCATGTTAATATAATTTAGGATATTTGGTAATATGCATATTTAGTATAATAGTTTTAAAGTATGCTTTGTTTACCTCATTTAAAATCATGTTTAGAATAGTTTAGGTTATTTTAGTTAATTGATGATATTGTTAGCAAATTTATGTTTATTTTTAGCATAATTTGAATTTAATGACTTTTAACATATTTTTGTTATGTTATTTAAATCATGCTAATTTAGTTAATATTGCATGCGGGTTTACTCTATGAATTCTTTAGCTAGAAATTACATGTCGTAGGACTTAGGATTTTTTTTTTCTTATTTGCTTTGATTTGACGTTCTATATACATATGTAATGTATTTTTCCTATTTGATTTTGGATGTTCTCTCTTCGCTTTCATTTTTTGTATTTGCATGCATTTGAGAAATCTAATTAAGAACGTACGATAATTAGTATTGGTGAACCTTAGCCCCTGAACATCTTCCTCGGTTCGTACCTTAGCCCCTGAACCGTTAATTTCTATGGTTAACATTTTAAAGATAAGTAGCACATTTTTGTTTTTCTTGGATTTTCTCAAAAATCAAGTGGCAACTCTATTTTCAACAAAAAGGAATTTTCAAAATTTGATTTTTAAGTGTTAAAATATTTCTTGAATTGCCTTATTTTTTAACTCAACAAACCCTAAATCCTAGCACCACAGTATTTTCTGGCGACTTCGCTGGGGACTGGTTTATAATATCAAAAAGGAGGGCTAGACTTGAAATATCATTGGTTCTTAGTAAGAATTTCTCATTTGTATTCTCGCACGCATTTGCATTATTCTCAACCCCCTACCTGGTCGACTCGAAACCCCAGTCAGTTTACTGTCTCGGAGCTATATTGGGAAGACGAGCAAGCCTTACTGGTTGAACGCTTTCATAGGTGCGGTAAAAGAGTTCCTGCATACCGCTTGACCATGTCATGCACCACACTAGGCATGGGAGGAATATACTCGAATCTATTCAGAAGGTACCCAGATTATTGACCAAAATCGGTCATTTTTGTATATAGTAACTTAGAACCCTCCATTAGGTGTCACTGACCCAGTAGGATTATTTGTTTTGTTAATTGTATATTTTGTTTGCATTTGCTAGGTTTATTCATTTTTTTTTGTTTGTTCGGATTAAGCTAGTTTCGTTTTTTCGGGTTTAGCCCGAATTTTCTATTATCCTTTGTTATTTAAGTTAGTTTTTCATTCGGGTTCTTACCAGAGTTTTGTTCTTCGCCTTGTTTGGCTTTCGTGCCGTTGGTTTTCTTCTCGGGGTCGTGTCCATGTTTTGGTTCAAAGCCTTTAAGATAGCTTTTCTCTCTCTTTTGGGTTCTTCTCAGACTATCGGTTCTGTACCCCTACTTATGCTTAGGCTTGCTTTCTTCGAACCCTTATCCAATATCTTATCTTAGGAACCCATTTGAGTTAGATCTATATTATTTATCAGAGTGTTTACCCTTTTTTTCTTAGAATCTTAGGTTAAACTGGTCTATTTGGCATAGAGCTATTTTTCTTGTCGAGTGCTACCCATTTCTTCCTTTAGTTTCTTAGATTAAACCTTCCTTTAGTTTTAGTGATTATATCTGCTCGTGGTCAGTTATTTTTGGTATTTAAGATGATTGCTACCTGTCATCAGACTTCTTTTTTTTAGGAATTGTCTGATATTGGTGATTCTGCTTTTGGGATCCAGGTTTTGGTTCAGATTTAGACCACTAAGTTAGAAAAGTCACAGTCAGAACGAGTGTGGGATAGATCAGTAACCAAAAGGCTTTATCGGGTATTTGAGAAAACTATAGAATCAGTTGAGATGGCAAAAAATGAGGTGAATTTGACAGTCTTGACGAGGGCAATTGCTAATATACAGAGAGCCATTAAACAACAGACAGGCTTAGAACCAGTGCCAAGCACAGATTCAAACAATTCAGGCTTGCTTGCCAGAGGTGAATGAACAACTAGATGACCTGGATGGAAATGGAGAAGATTTTTGGGATGATAACCAAGGTAATGGTGGGCCACAATTTGTTCCCCCACCTTGGGTCCTTCGATAGGTCCTGGTGAAAAAAGAAAACACCACTTAATCTAGGGAGTCCGCATTAGCGAAAAAGATTGACCGAATGAAAAAAAATCCTTAGGAAGGCAAAAGGGTTGAAGAATACATTCTAGATGTGGGGGATTATGTTTGTTCCTGGATGCTAAGCTACTGAAAAAGTTTAAAATGCCAAAAATAGAGAAGTTCGATGGAACCGGTGATTCTCGAATTCATTTGAGAATGTATGTAGTACCCTCTCTCCTATGGGGATCAATGACCAATTGAAGGCTTAACTATTCCACCGATCATTGTTAAGGGCAGCCTAGAAGTGGTTTCTTTCTCTCGATGCTGCTAAGACCAGAACATGGGAAGATATTTCCACTATCTTCGTCAGTCAGTATAGCTACAACGTCAAGCTAGATGTAATGACTTAGGAACTCAAAACTACTCGACAAGAAGGCCGAGAGTTTTTTGTTGATTTTCTGACCCAATGGAGAGGAAAGGCAGCCAAGATGAGAAATCGATGGATGAAAAAGGAGTAGGTAAGGATTATGGTAAAGAATTTGCAATCCCCTCTGAAGTGCTATCTAATCACACAGTCGCTCTCCACTTTTTAGCAGCTGTTCGATGCTGGCGTTTAAATTGAATATGTAATCCAATCTGGGGATATTGAGAAGTCTGAACTCAATCAAAAGCCAAGGAGGTCCTTCCTTACGAATAACCAGAACCAATCTACCCCTGCCACCAACTTCATTTCCTGTGCCAATTAAGTCAACTTGTTGAATCCCCATTTTGAACAACTGAATCCCTCATCCTCCACCCAGCATTCAAGCAATATCCAGCAGTCTCAACAAAAGTTGAGGAGATTTTTTACTCCCCTCAACATATCATTATTCACAGCCCTAAATTAACTTGTCGAAGTGGGAATAATCAAGCTTTTGGACCCTATGCCTATACCAAATCCCTTACCTCCAAGATATAATGCTTCCCTATACTGTGCTTAACAGCAAGATTATGGGCATTTGACCGACAAATGCATGAGGCTGCGTCATGAGATCCATGATCTTATTGATAATAAGGTTATTCCACCACCATCTGCCACCCAGAAACCAAATGTCACAACTAATCTTCTACCAAATCATGCTAAATAGGTAGGAGTGAATTGTATGTATTTGGGGCAGTTAAAAGATCCCAATCGGTATATCTGTTCGGCATATCTACCGTGCCCATGTGTTTCAACTATTGAGGATCAGTCGTCTTGTTCGCTGATTATGGCTAGAAATGGTTAGGACATGATGGAAGTGTAGAATGACGATGCCTGGGAAGGATACCAAATGGTGGTTCAAGCTAACAACCAAGAAGAGCATAATGAGGATGATGACTAGCCGTTAGATTACCCAGTACGGCTGTATGGATTTGGCCATGTGCTAGATGACGTTGCTCTTCCTCAGCTTTTTGAGGAGGAGGTTTATGTTGATGAGATGCAATCTTATTAGCTGGTTCGGATTGTATAAAAGTCAAATGGAGAAGAATGGACCAACTTCTGGGCCGCTTGGGAATAGCAAGTAGATTACACCGGGGATGATATTTGGGGGCTAGATGATATCGATAACACATGGGTAATAGAAGATGAAGAAGAAAGGAAGGAAAGATCAGAGTGCGTCAATCTAGCTGATATGTGGGAATTTAAAAGCTCTCCGCATGTTATCGAGGTCAGATAATCCAAGAACGCCATGCCAGGATTATGGGATCCTAAGGAAAGGGTAGAACATCTGACTAAGAATGGGTGGTATTTCAAGCTGGCTCAATTAGAAAAAGGGCAAGCAAGCGGGATAGAAAAGGAGAAAGAATAAGAAGAAGAAAATGACACTGTACTGAAGAAGCTAAAAAAGACTCGGGCCAACATATGCATTTGGGGTTTACTGATGGCTTCACACCAGCACCGACAAGTTGTGTTGAAGGTTCTGAAGAAGGCCAATGTATCGATAGACGCAACTCCTGAACAGTTGATTAGGTTGATACTGCCAGCTGTAGAGCTTAAGGTGATTTATTTTTCTAATAAAGATTTACCATTAGAAGGGAGAAATCACAATAAGCCGTTGCACATCACCGTCAAGTGTCTAGAGAAGTAGGTTCCAATAACCCTTATCGACAATGGTTCAACATTGAATGTCTGCCCACTTAGAACTACAGTTTTCCTGGGAATGAAGTCGAATCATTTTACGCTCAAGAGGGATGTACTTGGACTGGTATCATTTGCTGTGTTAGTCGGGCTTTTAGAAACCTTGGTGGGATTCCATGTGCTGGATGTCCCAGCATCTTTCAATCTATTGTTAGAGCGACCTTGGCTCCACGACCCCGAGGTGTAAGCTGTTCTCTCTACTCTTCACCAGAAGCTGAAATTGATTAAGAATGGAGCAGTACAAACCATCTATGAAGACGATAGTATTCAACCCCCAAGAAAAGATGGCTCGACTCTCTTGGAAGTCCAACATAGAGAAGGGGATGTATTACGGAGTGGGTTCTAGTTCAATGAAGCTCAGGCTATTCAAATGCTATTAAAGGAGGAAGAGAGCTACATCAATCCCTATGCGGTTACAATAATGAGACGTATGTCTTATTTTTCGAATAGGGTTGGGTCACAAGCAACAAGGAATTCTAGAGCCCATTCAAGTGTTGTTAACCTGGCAATGTTTTGGCCTCGGGTACAAGCCGACGGACGAAGATTTTGAAGGGTTAAATACAAGGCAGAATGGAAAAAAGGTTAAGTATTTGGGAACATTGAATGGTTACTTAGTCAAGAAAGGGGAAGATTTTTCGTACTGTGGTTTCTAGAGCCATGGTTCGATGAAGAAACTAATCAATGGTTGCTAGGGTTAGAAATTTTCTTCAACCACAAGTTGTCAGATATAGAGGAAGAAGAGGTAACAGAGAAAGAAGAGGAGATTCAAGAATCAGATTGGGCGGATAAATTAGACGGCGTTGGCATGGGAGTCTTATTCAGTGATAAGATGGCTTAGATGTGCATAACTGATCAGGACTGTTTGATGTTGGGCTACAACATACCAGCTGATTACACCAGGTTTATTACGAATGTGGCTACAAAGGATGTTAAAAACTGGTCATTAGAGTCTTGTAATTTGCATAATGCATGTCTCGAGTCTGAGTCATGTGAGTTTGTGTTGGAGAGCACATCTGTCTCTGTGCCTTCCCCTGCTGTTGCTTTTGAGCTTGTAATCCTTTCTCTCTTTAATGAAATGAATGGAATTTTTTGGTTACTCTGTTTTGTTTGATTTTTTTCATACACTTTCTAATGATTTTGAATTCTATGGGGATGTCCCCGAAGAACTAAAGTTTTTAATAAAAAGAGAATAAGAAATGCGCGCTCAACCTACAATTGAAGAAACTTTGTCAATAAATCTGGGTAATGAAACTAATCCACAAATTGTACAAATTGGGTCTTCGTTATCTTTAATTGAAGTAATAATTTTATTAAAAGAATTAAAAGTATCCCGATGCTAAATCGGTCAAACAGATGTTGGGGCGGATATGACCAAAATAGGCTTTGAAGATCAAAGAAGAGGTCACTAAGCAGATCAACGCTGGATTTCTTATAGTAATCGAGTATCCGAAATAGGTGGTCAATATTGTTCCAAATCTGAAGAAAGACAGACGCATCTTAATTTGTGTGGATTTTTGAGATCTCAACAAAGCCAGCCCAAAGGATGATTTCCCGTTGCTGCATATTGACGTTCTGGCGGACAGTTCAATGGGGCGTGCTCTCTTATCAATCATGGACAGTTTCTCTGGGTACAATTAGATCTTAATGGATCCTGAAGATAGAGAAAAGTCGACATTCACTGCACTTTGGGGCACTAATTGTTATCATGTGATACCATTTGGTTTGAAGAATGCAGGGACAACATATCGAAGGGCTGCCACTACTTTGCTGCATGATGTGATACATAAGGAGGTTGAGATGTATGTGGATGATATGATAGTAAAGTTCAAGGATCAGGATGGCCACATCATAGCATTGCGAAAGTTCTTTGAAAGAATCAAGAAATACAGATGCAGCTTAACCCACAGAAGTGTGCCTTTGGAGTTACCGCTTGCAAAATGCTCGAATTTATGATTACTCAACGAGGCATTGAAGTCGACCCTTCTAAGATCAAGGCAATCATAGAAATGCCTCCTCCGAAGACTAAACGAGAAGTTAAGGCCTTTCTAGGTAAGATACAGTTCATCAGCCGATTCATAGCCAAGCTGATAACTATCTGTGAGCCGCTCTTTCGTCTGCTGAAGAAAGGGGTCAAGTTTGAATGAGATCAGAAATGCCAAGATGCTTTCAAAGCCGTGCGTCAATACTTGAAAAACCCACCTGTTCTGGCTCCTTCTAAACCTAATAGGCTACTGATTCTCTATTTATCAGTGATTAACTCGGCAATGGGATGTATGCTGGCACAAGAAGGAGAAACTGGAATTGAAAAGACAGTCTACTATTTGAGCAAGAAGATGACGGGGCTCGAGATACGATATATACAACTGGAAAAGACATATTGGGCTTTGGTTTGGGCCTCTAAAAAACTAAGGCATTACATGCTGTCTTTCATAATGAATATAATTTCCTGGATGGACCCGTTAAAGTACTTATTTGAGAAGTCGACATTGACAAGAAGGTTGGCCCGTTGGCTGCTGTTACTATCAGAGTTTGATCTCAAGTATGTTACCCGGAAGTCAGACAAAGGCAGAGCCTGGCGAATCACATGTTTCTCGGTCTTTGAAACTCAATTTCGAAGTTATCAGCAATCAAGCTGAGTATGAAGCATGCTTAGTCGGGTTGGAGGCAGCCCTAGAACTAGGGGAAAAGAAACTAGAAGTCATAGGGGACTCAGCATTGGTGGTCTCACAGGCAAGAGAAGAATGGAAGGTTAAGGACGTAACGTTAATTCCCTATCATCAAGAGATGGAAAAGTTGATACCGTGCTTTGAGTCAGTAGTTTTCACACATGTTCTGACATTGCAGAACAAGTTTACCGATGCACTGGCTACTCTTGCATCAATGATTGATATACCATCTAGAGTCAAGATGAGGCCATTGATAATTGAGCAAAATAAAAAGCCGTCATACGAGATGACAGCTGCAATCAAAGAAAGCCCTAATGAACTCCCTTGTTACTTTAACATTCAGAATTTTGTGAAAAAATGAGAATATCCCAAGTTTGCTAGCAAAAAGGACAAAAGGGCAATAAGGAGATTATCTGCACAGTTTATCATTTGCAGGGAAAATTATACAAACGAGAACATTCTGGAGTCAACAAGCTATGTGTCAACAGCGAGAAATGCCAAAAATTGTTGAAAGAGATACATGCAGGAGTTTACGGGTCTCACATGAGCGAAAATATGTTAGCTAAGAAGATCCTACGATAAAGGTATTTTTAGATAACAATGGAGACAGATTACATATAGTTTGTGCGGAGGTGCCATAATGTTAGGGTTGGTATACTAAAAACCATATTTTTAGTATTTAATTTTATTTTAATAAAATTAATTTTTTATTTTATGAGAATTTTTATGAGTAATGTATGCATATCATTTATTTGTTATGTATGGATGTCTGATTTTCTGTATAGTATTTAATCTGGTGTGTAGAGTACGGATTACATACAGAAGATCAGATTTTAGGTTCTTGCAGAATATAAGTTTTATGTTCACAGTTTAGATAGAAATGGGCATACCATCAGTATAACTGTGGCACAGAGTTTTAATAGACATGTCTTGGTTATAGAAAACAGATAATAGTTCGTCTATTATTCCGACTCTCTGTAACAGTACACTTTGTGTGTATTGAACGGGACATTTAGGGTAATTAATTTTGTACTAACTATATAAATTAATTTACACCCTAAGGTTATTATGAATAGTGCTTATTCTCTTAATCCAGAAATAATTTTTGATTTGCGTATGTTTAATATTCTTTATTTTGATTCATTAGAGGGTGCAATCTTATGTGGATCTATATTCCCAATGAGTTGGATAGCGGTATTATTTATATGGTAAATATTAATTATTGACGAAATTCACGTCCCAGAAGATCGAAATTGACGATACCCCCTTAAAAAAGCTTATAAGTTTTGACCAGGCTAAACCCTGTAGGTGAATTTGATTATCTGGTGGTCAAATAAGTTAAGCGAAATGACTTAAGGAATATCAAGATGCCAATTAAATTAAATTGTCAGTAATTAAATTTAATTGATGGGTATCGAGAATCTTAACGTGGGGAAAAATGGTAAGCATTTAATAGCAAGAGCTCAATGCAATAAGGTCTTGAGATTATAGGTCAGAGTGCAATTATAGTTATTTAGTGGTGTGAACTGTAATTCAGTATTTTATGAAAATTACAGAAAATGATTCGTCTTTCCATAATTGTAGAAACTGCTGGTACGTATTTATGTTCCACTGGAAATCTTACTCATAATTACTCCCCAGGTCTCTGCTGTAACCCTATATATATGCGAGTAGGCTGAACCAGTTTGATATCATATCATATATCATATTTTGTCTTTCAATTTGAAAGATATCTTAGTTCTGCCGGTACGAGTTCTCGATAGACCGTAACCCACACTACGTTTGAGGATCGCATAAGGGAATGTGGTAGAAGATCTGACTGGAGCTTCAACTAGGAATCAAATCGTTGTTGAAGAATAGATCGACCAAAGGTATTTTTCTAAATTAACTTTGGTTGCAAGGGTTTATTTTGATCGTTCTTCATCAAAAGTTTTATCTAGAACCCATTTTGGCGTTTGCCCGTCCAGTTATTTTTTTTACCGTAAATCGTTTACAGAAACAATGATCTTGACAGTATTGCCTCCAACAAATTGGCATCAGAGCCGTTTTATTTTTTGTTTACGATTATCGGGGCCGGGTAATTTTAGAACTGTTGCTAACTTTGTTTTGCAGGCGTTCTAAATTCTGATTTTATTATCATTATTTATTTTCATATTTGATTGAATGCGTGGATGATGATTTAATTTTTTATTCACGGGAGTTGACCGCGATAGATTAATTTTATTATATCAAATGTGAGCATGCGGAACTTAGGTTTCGATGTAAAATATTTTATGTTCTTTAAGTTTTTTTTCTAATTTATTAGAAAGAAAAATAAGAACAGGTATGGAAGAACGAAGACGGCGGCAACCGGCTGTGGTTTCAGCATTTGCTTTGCAGTTTGTTTTTTTCTCTTTACAGAATTTATTTTTCTGGATTTTATAAAAAAAAAAGGGCAAGCAAAACCGCAGCGTTTGGCTGCTTTAAAGCAACGGCTATTTCCCAAACAAGAAGCCCCAAACATGGTGCAGAAGCCTATTTTCCAAGAACAGTCCAAGCGGCGCCAAACACCCAATCACAGCCGGTAGTCTCCAAGCGCAAACTGAAGCAGGCAGGCTTCGGTGGTTTTTCCCAAACGCCAAACACAGCAGTGCTGTTTTCCCAAATTAGCAAAAAGTAGGCGCAGTTTCCAAGCCGGCAGCAGCGATTTTCCAGCAGTAATAAGCTGCTTCAATGCCAAACACAGCCTTGTGGCTACGACAGTCCCAAAAACGCAACGGCGCAAAACAGTTCTGGCAACTCCAAACACTGTGCATGCGGCAGTGTTCATCTAACACAGCAGAGGTTTTGTACTGCCGTGTTTGGTGCTGCTTTGATTGATTTGATATATCACTATGAATCAAAGAATCCTGATGCAATCTAGATGCATGAAGTTGATTTAGAAAATGATTATTGCAGCTTATTTTTTAAAAACAGGATACTGAAACTCTTTAAGGTTTCAGATGGATCATAAAATCGAAATTTATATTTTGCATTTAATTTTTTTTATTAACTGCATGAAAGATATATATTAGTTTTTTTCTCTTAATTTAACTAATTTAAAAAATCAGTTTAATTAAAATATTTTGTAATGAAAAATAAAATTAAGTTTTTTTAATTAATTAATTAATGAAATGAAAAAACCTTAGATATTTTTTTTTACAAAATATCACGTTTAAGATGATTTTTTTTAAATCGAATATCTTGAAAAAAAATATGGGAATTAATTCTGAATTTTGAATTAATTAAATAAAAAAATATTTAATCAAAATAAATTATTATTTTTTAAAAAATGTGAAACGAAAAATAAAATAAATAAATTTTTTTAATTACTACCTTAGTTGAAAAGTTGTAAGAAAAACTGTACATTTATTAAATTTTATTTGTTACGTATTTAAACATAAAAATATGGTTTGGTGAATCAGAATATTTGGAATCGTGTAAACGGAAAGATGTTTAATTCTTTCAGATCCTGTGACTTTTAAAATCAATAAATTTATTTTAATTAAACGATTTTTTATAATCCTAAAAAATATTTTAAAAATTTAAGTGGGAGAGAGAATTTATTCACAGAAAATCTCACAGTCTCCATCACTAGTTTGTAGGCGATGCAATTAAATCCTGCGTGTTGGCAGTAATGCCTTTCTCCCCATCAGACAGATTAATTGTGGTATCATCAGTACAAACCTCCTTTAGGGATAATTCTGAATAATTGTTAGTGTGAATCACTTTTCCATCTGAGGGGTTCATTGCAAAGTGATTAATTTGGGATTAGGTGATGGTTAACACTTAGCTATATATAATAGTATCCTTTCCATTTGAGTCACTACTATTATATACTAAACCAAAACTATGTTAACTATTTAATTTTACTTGGCATGGTCAGTTGCCTAGATAGTAAAATTAAAAGTAATTGACATGTCTGGTCTGATGAAGAACAGTAGACGTCCATCCATCGTGGTATGCTATTCTCAAGTAACCAGACTGTTGGCGAATTAATTTTAAAATGGTAGAGGAAACCAAATTAAAATAAATTCAAAATTTTGCTCATCATAATTAACGGTGTTTTAATTATGTGATTCTCAGGATTAAAATGGCTTTGAACCCACTCGCTTCAATACTCAAAGAAAATAAACTTACGGGACTAAATTTTGATAACTGAAAATGTAATTTGGATATACCATTAACTACAAATTATATTCCTTGAATACCAAAAAATGTATTTGTTTCTAAAAAGGTTCTTCCTTTGGACCGAAAGGCTTGAAGAAAAAAAAGGTTCAGAGACAGGGAGACAAAATTTTTAGGGTAGTTAGTGGGCCACAAACTGGTGTTAAAAAGTTGAAAGATAGATATTTTCACTGTAACCAGACCCGGCACTGGAAAAAGCCATATCTAGTATTTCTCAGAAGGCAGAACAAACAGGGTAATTCCTGTTCGCTGGTTATGGAAATATATTTAGCGGTGTTATCTACCGGTACCTGGTGTGTAGATACGAGAGCTACTAATCATGTCTGTAATTCATTGCAGGGGTTCTAAGAAACCCGACAACTTAGTGATTGAGAGATTTACCTACATATGGGCAATAATACAAAGGTAACAGTAGGCTCAATAAGAGATGTCACTCTAAATTTTGGTAGAAATCGGATTTTAATATTGAGAGATTTTCTTTATGTACCTGCCATTAGGAGGAACTTAGTTTCCATTTTTGGATTGGCAAAAGACATATATTTGATTTATTTTAAGAACTCTATGGTTATTAAGGATAATAAATGGGTTATCTGTTCTGGTATATTGGTGAATGATCTTTATATTATTAATCCAATCTCTCCTATACTGCAACTTACTGAAATGAATAATACATCTATATTACCATACAAGAGAAAGTTTTCTTCTTTAATGAACTAAATATTTCTTTGGCACTTACGCTTAGGTCATATTAATCTAAAAAGAATAAACAGACTGGTAGCAGATGAACCTTTTAGTTCATTGGAAGGGGAGGCACTTCTAGTTTGTGAATCTTGCTTAGAGGGTAAGATGACCGAGAGGCCCTTTTCGGCCAAAGGGTATAGAGCTAAAGAACCGTTGGAACTGGTTCATTTTGATGTATGTAGTCCTATGACAATTCGGGCTAGAGGTGGCTTTGAGTACTTCGTCAATTTCATTGACGACTAATCGAGGTATGGAAACATTTATCTGATGCACCGTAAGTCTGACTGCTTTGAGAAATTCAAAGAATTCAAGCCGGAGGCGGAGAAGCTTTTGGGTAAAAGTATCAAATCACTACGAACCGACCGTGGTGGGAAATACCTCTTTGGAAAGTTTAATGACTACTTGTCATCAGAGAGGATTACATCCCAGTTGACTGCACCTGGCACTCCACAACATAATGGTATAGCAGAAAGAAGGAATAGTACTCTTATGGAGATGGTAAAGTCAATGATGAGTTATTCAAGTTTACCCAATTAATTTTGGGGACTCGCTTTAGAGACAACGGTTTACATTCTGAACTTGGTACTTTCTAAGTCAGTACCTTCTACTCCCATAGAATTATGGACTGGGTATAAGCCTAGTCCGAAACACATTCGATTTTGTGAGTGTCCACCATATGAGCTGAAAGGGAACGTGGGTAAGTTGGAACTGAGGACGAAAGTCTTTTTTTTTGTGGGATATTTCAAGGGAATGAAGGGTGGTCTATTTTATAATCCTAAGGATCAGAAGATCATTGTTAGCACTAATGCCCGATTCTTGGAAGAGAATTATATTAAGGATCACAAGCCCAATAGCAAAATTATTCTGGAAGAATTGAGAGGAAATACTAGTAGAACGGAAAAGAAACCACAAATCACTGATATTTTATTACCTTATCGTGGTGGGAGGATTATCGGGACAAGTGCAAATCAAGAACAGGGTGCTGATGCACAGAGTTTAGATTCTGCATAGCCTGTTACTGCTAGTACACAGACACAGGTAATGCCTCGTCGTAATAGGAGGGTTATTCATCAACCTGATCGGTATATGTCCTTGGGAGTCATTTGACAAGATCCAGACAGAACTAGATCCCGAGCTCTGTAACTACAATGAAGCACTGCAAGATAAAGATGCAGATCTTTGGCAAAGGGCTATGAATTCAGAGATGGAATCTATGTATTTCAATCAGGTCTAGAAAATTGTAGAACCACCCAAAGGGATAAAATCCATTGGATGCAAGTGGATACAAGAAGAAGAGAGGAGTAGACGGGACAGTTGAAACCATCAAAGCTAGACTTGTTGCTAAAGGGTTCACTTAAAAGGAAGGGATCGACTATGAGGAAGCCTTTTCGCTGGTAGCCATACTTAAGTCTATTCGGATTCTCTTATCTATTGTCGCACATTTTAATTACGAAATTTGGCAAATGGACGTCAAGGCAGCTTTCCTTAACGGAAGTCATGACGAGTGTATCTATATGATACAACCAGACTAATTCATTGCAAAAGGCTAGAAGCACATGTTGTGCAAGCTTAAGAGATCCATTTATGGACTTAAGCAGGCATCGAGGTCTTGAAATACTCGGTTTGATCTAGCTATAAAGTCTTATGATTTTGATCAAAGTTCGGATGAGTCTTGTGTGTACAAGAAGCGTGACGGAAGCGTGGTGATCTTCCTAGTAATTTATGTAGATGAGAACTTGATCATCAGAAACAATATGGGGGCATTATCTAGCCTTAAAGTATGGTTATCTGGGCAATTCAATATGAAGGACTTGGGACAAGCCAGTCACATCCTTGGGATCAAGCATGTGCGAGATCGAAAATAAAGGATGTTGGACTTATCACAAGCAAAATATATCGATGATATCCTTGCTCATTTTAGCATACAGGATTCCAAGAAGGGGTTTCTTCCTTTCAGTCATGGAATCACACTCTATTCAAGGATCAGTGTTCTAAGACACCTGATGAGATAGAGAAGATGAAGGAGATTCTTTATGCTTCGGCAGTAGGAAGCCTCATGTGTGCTATGCTTTGCATTAGACCTGACATATTCTTTGCCGTTAGCGTGGTTAGCAGATATCAGTCTAACCCAGGGCAGGAGCATTGGACTGCAGTAAAGAATATAATCAAGTATCTAAAAAAGACTAAGGATTATATGTTGGTTTACCAGGCAAGTAGTCTAGTACCTTTGGGGTACACAGACTCAGACTTCCAATCTGACAGGGATTTTTGTAAATCTACCTCAGTATATGTGTTTACTTTAGGAGGTGGAGCTATAAGTTGGAGTATCAAGCAGTCCAGCATTGCTGATTTCACCATGGAGGCTGAGTATGTGACAGCTTCTGAAGCAGCCAAGGAGGCCGTTTGGCTCAGAAAATTCCTATTGGATCTAGATGTGGTACCTTAAGTTCAGTCGGCTATTACACTTTACTGTGACAATAGCAGAGCGGTTGCAAACTCGAAGGAGCCAAGGGTCCATAAGAA
>JAULJZ010157627.1:8995-27887 GCA_032270985.1 Heliamphora pulchella | reverse complement strand
ATCACACAAAGGTAGATTAGAAACCTCTGGTAAAATGCCTGCTCGTAACCCAGCAGATAAAGTACATTACATAGTTCATTTTAGGGATTGGCGACTTACCCATTCAGTAACTTTGGCAAAATAGAAAAGATGGGCCGCACTATTGTCTGTTGAACAGCTTGAACATGTGTTTTAAAGTATGGTTTGGGGTTTATAAAGGAATTGTTAGGTTGGAAGGGGGGACTCTAGTATAATTCTTTAAAGATGTATTTGAATTTCATTTTATAGGTAAAAGTAAAATATTAAAAATTGAGGGGGTTCAAGCCTCGCCTCTTCGGCACTGACTAATACGCCACTGCTGATGCATTCATTCTTTTGAAGCGATGTAAAATTCTCTCCCAGTCTGAATATCTCTATCTCTTTGGATATTTTATTGATTTAATGCTTTCTGCTATATTTCATATTTGAAACTTCAATCACATACTGCTCTTGCTTTTGGTTTCAATGTTGTATTCTATGCGATGCATTTTTTTTTCCTCGTTGTAGAGGTTATAATATTTCTTTTTGTCCATAGAGAAAGAGGAAAATCTGGTAAGCTGAGTCTGATATCCAAACAAATTTTATTATCTGATTTGGGAACGAACCAATTCTAAATTGGCGTAGTTCACAATCTAGAAAAATCAAAATTGCCCCCAATTTACACTTGGTGTTGTTCTCGCATTTTCCCCCGGGGTATTAGGATATGGTTTCGTCTTTATTATTGAAAAGTAATTTGATCCACTATCTGTTAATACAAACATAAATGCTGAAAGTAATATATTTACCATTTAACATCTGAAACGTGAGTTACTTCTAATGTATACCATTTTTATCTTACTTTAGACCATCAAATTGAAATAGTCAGAGTCCAGATTAATTTTTATCTGACATAATCTTCTATTGGTGATTTTGTCTCTGCAGACGGTACCATCTTGTCAAAATCTTTATAAAAACTCTTTTACTTATCATTGTCTCCAAGATGACAAAAGTTTACCATTTGACGATGCCATCCATTTTCTAGGTCTGTATCACTACTTCCTATGCTGCAAACTAATGCTTCTTTTTTCAGTTTTCTTCTTTTGATGTCGACCGTTCTGCATATTTTCATGCTAGTCAGGATCATAGTTAGTGATCATTTGTGTCTAATTTGTGAATTTATGTGGGGTTATGGCATTGTATGGTCTCCATATGAATGGTGTTCTCTGTAAATATTGAAGGGCTCATTGCGAAGTTCTTATAAATATTTTAGCTACTGTCCAAAATTAGAGCATTTTGAGTTATTTTACTATTTTAAAAGTAGTTTTTTTTGGCTGCCCTAGAATCTGGAACAATGTATTGGGTGAGAAAATTGAGTTGTAACCATTGGTCTTGGTTCCGTAGGTCTTAATAAGTAATATTTTGACCTCAAAGATTGGTGATGTGATATAAGAGATGGGTTTTCTTTAGCTTTAAGAGGAGTAGAGCTATAACCATCAATCGTAGAACCCCTCCCAAAATCCGAATCTTTTTTTTACTTTTTGACAATAGGAGTTGGTGCCCTACGTTTATGATGTGTTTTGGTAGTAGTACAATTAGTTTGAGGCTTTTTAGTATGTAGAATATCTATCTTGAATCAATTGTTTTTAATAGCTCCAAATTGAGAAGAAGCATCAGAACCTTCCCTTTTTTTTTTGGTTACGTGTGTTTGGGGAGGGGGTTGGGAGGTATTGCTTGTTATGCTTTATTTAATGACAATCGATGTGTTTGTTAATGAAAGAAGAGGCTGTTGGCTCCATCATGCTGATTTTTGCTATGAATAATCTTGTGGGATTTCTGTCAAGATCCAACAATATGAATTATAAAGTGTTTGGAAGTACTCATGTTGTGGAAGTAAGCTTGTATGTAATTGCACCTTGTGTTCGAGAAGAGGACCAGACGCCGAAGAACGCCGTTCTTATATAATATAACTCCATCCTTTTGGCAAACTTCCATGATAATAAGTTTGCTTTTCTTCATTGAACAATTTCAATTTTGCATGCCTCCCTTATTATATCAAAAATTGAGAAGATAACAAAAACTGGGGCTCTGAGTAAAAATGCTATAATTTTAAATACACATGCTAAAGCTGTAGGTGAAGCTTTGGTTGAACTAATTCTACGATATGGTAAGTAAAATCGGTTAGCCAATTTTGTTACAAAGTGGTTGGAGAAAACATTTAAATACAAGTATATATGACAAGGAGGATTGTGAACACACAGTTTGTATCCATTCATTTGTTGCTACTTCCTAGGTAGATGAGTTTGGTAGTCTATATCGTTCAACACATTTGTCAAAAGACGGGATAGATTTGGGGAGAAGAACTAGGAATCAAGAATAAGCTGTTTGATTTGAACAACACAACGACTTAACACATAGCTATGATAACACAGCTATGAGAGAAAAACCGTGTTGGTTTAGAAAACTAAAATGTTGTGCGGAATGAGGTGATGCATTGTTTATATTTGAGCAAAGAAGATCATTAGATAACTCTAAACAAAATGGGTCATTATCCAACGGATCATTGAGGCCAAATGACGAGGTTTAAGTTATATGTGTACCTCTCACAATGATTGGCAAACATGTTGGATCTTGAATGGTAAAGAAAACTAGAAACAAAATTAAGTTTATGGGAAATCAAACGAATTTTAGAAACTTGGATCATGCTAACTGCAGTGAACACCAGGATTCAAAATTTTCTTAATGTGGATGCTTTTAAGTGAAGGATAAAGTCAATACTTCTTTGAATTACTGATAGAAATTATACATGCTTTTGAAGAATTAAATTTCTAGAAGATTAGTTTAGTGCTGAACAAGTTAAAGCAGGAAATGTTTTGGAGTCCAGTTGTATTATTAAGGGCTTGGAGTGCATGAGTGGTCACTGTGATTGACTAAATTACTGAATTATTAGTACTCTGATAAAGCGACCATTGGATGGAGGGAAAGTACCATGCTACTATAAGAAGAAAGAATATGTTTGCAGTGTAAGCATTGAAGAGCAACATATGAAACATAAGACCCAATAATGTTTGTTGTAGCTACTTTTATGTGTAGAAACTGGAGTGAAATAATTTTGAAATGTAAAAACATTGATTAAGGAAATAAGAGATAAAATGTAATCATAAAAACAGGCTATCAACTCCCTAGACTTAGGCAGGGTGGAAATCTCCTTAGAAAGTTTCTCCAGTGAATTTGCATATGTTTTTTGGCTTAGCCCTCTACTTTCTTAGCATGTACCTGTTCCTTGGGGTGGCAATAACAACCTGAACTTGTCAATTACCTGCTCAAATTTGTTAGCAGGTAGTAATTTGTTACCTAAGAGCCCCAATTAGAATGGCAGGTCGAGTATGAGTACTTGTCGGGCTGGACATAGGTTTGAGAAATAAATATTTATGCATTCCACTTCCTATAGATTTTGATTGCGCGACTCACCTAGTCAAGTTGCATTACACTAATGATGAGGACATAAAAGCAATTGAATGAATCTAGTCATCACTAATTGCTTTTTACTACGCCGAACGAAATAGACTGTCTATTATCCGCTAAACCAATGCAGAGTTTGCATCAGTAAATGCTTTCAATTTCAGATGATCAGGATTGGAGAACAAAATTCCTTTCCCTTGAACTGATTTGAGGTATCTTGAGATACGATGAAATGCATCAAGATGCACCTTACAATGATCGTGCATAAATTGGCTGGCAACTCTCGTAACATATCCCATTTTGGCCTGGTGTGTGATAAATATATCAATCTACGTGCAACTCACAAGTCTTTGAGTAATTTTTGGCTACCACCTCCTGCATTGCCCCGAATTAATCTGGGCCACACATTTTGCGGGTCGCACCACTTTTTATTTGAGACCCACACAAATGTTAGCTCAGATTGACTTGTGACAATGCAGGAAGTGGTAGGTAATAATTTTTCGAAGTCTTTGATATCTCTCCTTATCTACATGTTTTTCAGCATTTCTACTCGGATGATGCTTAGCCTCAATAGGTGAATATGTGGATGTATAACCCAACATACCTACCCCACCAAATGATCAAGGATATATTTCTTTTGAGAGATAAAGATGCGCTTATTAGATTTGGCAACCTCAATCTCAAGAAAATATCTCAACGATCTCAAATTCCTTAGCAAAAAATCTTGAGACTGAATATCTCCGCCACATCATTGCGTGTCACTACTATGTGATCTGCATACACGATAAGGACAGCAATAGGAGCCTTGCTCCCTTAATGAACATGTTATGTTTGTAAGCATTGTTTATATCTAAATCTCAACGTAGCCTTGAAAAATCTGTCAAACTATGTTTCTAGGCGACAGCCTTTTCATTATACACATGTTGGCCTTAATCTCATTTGAAAGACAATTTGGTAACTGAGTGTATCAAAAAAGATTGTATGATGATTTCTTCAGATTTAATGAACATGCCAAAAATGACCAGCATAATGTGCTGAAAGTTCTTATGCCTCAATGAAGAGGGCTTTTTCTTTGAGTGTTGAATCAAATTTTTACAAGCAAATAACTTCAAACAAGTAAGAATAGTGACAAATGAATGAGGAAAAGAGAAAGAAGAATTAAATACTGCTAAGAATGAATTAGAGTTAACAATAATTACTTGAAACTTCAGAGAGAAGTAGCTTACACTTCTACTGCTATAAATTTGGGTCCTAATTTGCAAACACTAAGAACAACTCCTAATAAAAGACAACAAAGTTTGGTTGTTGAAGTTTGATCGGGGTCCTTCGTGTACTCTTTTTTCTTGGCTTCTTTCTCTGTTTATAGACAAACTCGAGGATCATATGAGTTTTGAACTTGCCACAACTTATTGCCACTAACTTCCATGATAGTGGGCTCTTTTCATGCCTCCATTTGCCCACATTTCCTTGTAATTCTCCTTTGAACTCGGACAATTTGAATTTTCAAATTTCCTCTCTTGCCACGCCCTCCTGAGGTGATACCCTCCATGTGTTCAAAATACATATTATTTAAACCACGTAGCACAACTACTTACTGTTTGTTTGCTAATATTAATAGTTGGCTTGGTTCTAAGCCGAACCATATCGCAACACGTTATTGGTTCAAGCTCATTTATATAGAACGCCATTTGACAATACCTTAGTGGCATAGTGATATCTGTAACCTATAAAATTAAGAAACACTTGGTTACCCACTGTTCCTCCCTAGCTTCTTTTTAGCCAAGTTGTTACCATTTTGCCCATGTGTTTTTTGTTTTGCTCCTTCAGATTATGAATGGCTGTTTATGAATAGCAAGTCCGTGCCTACTTTTTTGGCCTGGTGTGAGAAGCTCGCTGCGTTTCTGGTAAACAACTGTCAACGACCTCGGTTGACAAGACGATGCCATAAAGTTGTCAACAACCTCGATTGCGTTGCAAGCGCCAACAACCAAAATAACCTACGCCCACAACCTTGTTCTCCAGGCCGAGTTGGGCCTCTTTAGAGCCCAGTTCTCCACTGCCATCATCATCTACGCCAATTACTGGAACTCCAACCGCATCGCCGTCATCATCTACACCGATTACTGGAACTCCTACCGCATCGCCGTCAAGAACGCCAACAAGTTCAGCTTCAAGTAGCCCTTCAGAACCTGTGACGGTTCCGGCAACAGACCCTACAGCCACCAAGTGTTCGACGCCTAAGGCTCGCCGTTGTCAAACTCGTGCCCTAACCCCGTGCAGTATGGGATGGAGCTCATCTCATGGAAGCGATGTACAAGGTGGTTTCTGAATCGTTTCTCAAACTCGTGCCCTAACCCTGTGCAGTATGGGATGGAGCTCACCTCATGGAAGCGATGTACAGGGTGGTTTCTGAATCGTTTCTCAATGGATATTTCTCTCATCCCCCATTTAAGCACTTGTTGAGAAGGAAAAAGGAAGCGTTTGAATCTGGAATGTACTGATGGGAAGTCATCTAAAGAGTTTAAGGATTGAATGGATTCAAACTGATACGGTTAAGAGCATCTTCAACACACTAGCTAAAACATCCCTGTTAGCTAAAATAGCTAGCTTCGGCATATTTTTTCAACTCCAACACGTATTGTAAATGGCTAGCTATTATACAAAATTCTGTTTTTGCTAGCTAAATGTAGCCAGTGACTTCTTGCTCGCTACTCTCTCTCTCTCTCTCTCTCTCTCTCTCTCTCTCTCTCTCTCTCTCCTATAACTACAAGACAGACACAAACCCGAACAGAACAGAAAATGCGATGTTTGAGAAATGGAGTGTTTGAGAAATTGCTTCTGTGAGAGAAACTTATTTGAGAAATTGTTTGGGTTCAGATCTGCTACACCAGATCTGGCCATGCAAAGCCAGCTCGTACCAGATCGATCGCCGGCGAGAGCTCCAAGATCAAACACCGGCGAGGATGCAGAAATGCTCGAAAGGAAGAAAAATGGGATTTATGAGATGGCAACAGTGATTTTATTGAGATTTGAAAAATGGGATTGGGATTTATGAGATTTTAAAAATTTTCTCAATCTCATCTGTTCACATCACACACAGTCAAATGGGATTGGGACTTATGAGATTTTTAAAAATGCTTGAAAGGAAGAAAAATTCTTATTTTTATTTTTATTATAAAAATTAAAAGAAAAAAGAGAAATAGAAATTTAAAATTGAATACATAAAACTTAGAAAAAAATGTAAATGTTCTATAATTCTTGAAAAATTAAAAATACTTAAAAAAATTACAGAAAGAAAAAAATACAGCTTTTTGGATTTTTTTTTTACGATTCTCCATGGATATGCCGCATGTGCTCAACTAAATCTGCTTGGAGCCTTGAATGAGTTTATCTATCTCGAATGCCATGATGAGTTTGAATAAATTCAAAAAGTTGAGTTGTACGATCCTGCGACACTGGTAGAGAATTTTCACCGATTGTATTATAAGTGAAGTCTATTCCATTAATATCTCGCTCATCTTCAACGATCATATTATGTAATATTATGCACGCCTTCATAATATCTTTAAGCGTTTCACGTTCTAAAAAACGTGCAGGTTCATGCACAATTGCAAAACGTGATTGGAATACTCCAAATGCTTGTTCTGTATCCTTTCTCGTTGACTCTTGAGCTTTAGCAAAATGAATTTGCTTATTGCCTCGTGGAGATGGTATTGTCTTAACGAATGTTGACCATTGTGGATATATACCATTGGTAAGATAATATCCCATTGTATAGTTATTTCCATTGATTGAGTAATTGCATGGAAGAGCACACCCTTCAGCAAGGAGGGAGAATACAAAAGATCGTTGTAGCACATTAATATCATTATGAGATCCTGGTAATCTAAAAAAAGCATGCCATATCCATAGATTGTATGAAGCCACAACCTCTAGAATAATTATTGGTTCATGGACGTGGCCACAGTACATACCCTTCCATGCATTCGGGCAATTCTTCCACTTCCAATGCATACAATCAATGCTTCCTAGCATTCCAGGAAATCCACGAGATTCACCAATTGCTAATAATCAAGCCATATCATCATTATTTGTTGACCTCAAGTACTCATTTGAATAAATTGCAACAACCGCCTTAACAAACCTTTTTAGACTATCAATTGCGGTGCTTTCACCAATCCTTACATAACCATCAACACAATCCGCTGCTACTCTGTAAGCAAGCATCCTCATGGCAGCAGTGATTTTTTGAAGGAAAGACAAATCAATGACACCAACCGCATTTGTTCTTTGAATAAAATATGAATCGTAGGCTTCTACTATAGATAAGATCGGAGAAAAAGCAATCGATTCATTCAAAATCTCCTTCTAAACAAATTGGGAGGATATATTGGCGGATAAGCAAAATAGTCTCGAAATAATCTCTCATGACCTTGAAGCCGATCACGATAAATAATTGCATGACCTAGAATGGAACCACGATGTAGTGATTGCCTCTCACTATTAAGTCGCTCTTCTTCGGTGGCAATTGCAGTAATCATCTGCAAATCATCGTCAGAGTCAGAATCGTTTAGAATCATGTTGGTGTTCCATTACGAGACAGAGTGATCAAAAGAAGTTGGTATTGTTTCAAATGAGAGAAGAATTGATATTTATAAATGTAAAAAATATGACCGTTAGAAATATAACCGTTGGAAAATATGACCGTTTGAAAATACGACCGTTGGAAATATGGCTGTTAAAAAAATAACTGTTGAAAAAGTACATGGTAAAGATATGTCTGCTACGTCATCACCACATCATCGCGATGTAAGTATAAGTATTTTTTTTTTAAAAATCTATTAAGTTAGTTTAAATGAATAGTTAAAATAGAGAGTAGTGTTGGAGTGAAGTAGTTAGTTAAAATAGAGTGTATTTTTTATTAAATTTTGGCTAGCTATTTTACAAAATAGTGTTGGAGATGCTCTAATAGAGCATTCTTTAGAATTTCTTCTGAAATGTAGTTATGAATTCTTATACTATTGCTACTTTCCATTTGGTAATAGATTTGCTTGAGAGAATTTCCATTCAATAATTGGGTACTTGTGCAGATTAATCCATAAATCAAACAGAGAAATCTAGATAGATCAGTTGGTCGCTTGAAGAAATCACACCAAACGTAACCATAAGAACTCCAGATCGGTTGCTCACACCCATACTTTACTTTTTGTAAAAATATTTCTGTCAGCTCATTTGTTATTATTTCTATTTTTTATATATAACTAAAAAACAATTTTTAAAAATAAATATAGTTAGACTTTTAAAAAACTCTATTTTAGTAATTTTGACAAACACCTTTGTATAGCTTTTAGTTTTTTTTTTCCCAAAAAATTGTTTTCTTGTCTATTAAAACTTCTACTTTTTGTTACTAGCATAAACCCCATAAACTCATGCTATACACGGAACCTTAATTATAAAAAATAAATTGTTATTTCTAAACTCCTTTTATTTATTTTTAGATATTTTTAATATTAATTTTATACAAAAACTACTTGGGAAGGTAAAGTTCAAGCATCTTTAAAAAAAAGTAAATATATATATCACTAATTTAAACTTTAAATTAGAAGTTGCAATTAATAAAGCATTACAAACTTTTAAAAACTTGTTGGATTTTTTTAAAGTAACTAAGATAAAACGTTCAAATTTGATTTTATAAACGTACAATAAAAAAATATTTAAGCAATATATGTTGGTTTTTATTTAATCAACAAATGAAAATTATTTTTTTGAACATAAAATTTCTTATTTTTTCTTATTTGCAACTGCATATATTAGTTCATATTAATTTTTTTTTTAAAAAAATGCTTTAAATTTATTGATTGATCCCCAATCAAATTGACACTTCTAAGTTTAATCCTCAAATTATTGTAAGAGTTTTTAAAAATTATTAGCATAAATTGTTAACTAACATATAGAACAAAGTTTTAATTGACAAAGTTAGAGGATTTAGTGCCAAAGAGTAAAGGCAATATTTTAATTTTATATAAATATTTAAGCAACATATGTTAGTTTTCATCTTTAATCACTCTATTGTTCCTTATTTTCAGCATGCTGCTATGAGAAAATATTCTTATTTCATATAACATACGACACCAAAGACTCAACATCTTTACTGCCACAACAAAACGGGGAAAAAACCACCAGGACCAATATAGTTGGAAGAAGAATTATTGTTGTATATTTTCTATAATTTAAAATCAAAATTTTTGTAATGGTATAACTGCCACTAGCTCACGTGCAAAACACGACACAACATTACTAATTAATATATAAACCAAGCCATTTAGCAACATTTTTGTCCAAAACTCTCAAGTATCAACACCACTTATCTTCAGTTGCATTAGATGAGAAATGTGGTGGAATAATGTGAACACTTCTTTTCAGTCACAATGAAGAAATACATTCTTCACTATTGGAATATTCTGAACATTTCCTTTAAGTCACAATGAAGAAACACATTCTTTACATACAACTGTTGAATAGGCTAACCCAAATTAGCAACAGAAGAAAGTATTACCCAGTTCGAGTTCATCTTTGGTATGGGGAGCAAAATTCTCATGATTGTCAATACCGTATGTAGGAGTGAAGCCTTGGGCAAAAGTCTCTCCTTGTATCTATCAAATGTCTCATCTACATTATATTTTATTGCGAACACCCATTCACAACCCACTGACTTCTTCCATGTAGAAGAGATCCCAGCTTTCAGGTGGCATTCTTTGTCAAAGCTTCCATCCTCTTCTACCATAGCTTTTTTTTAGAATTTGTGAGGATTTCCTTTCAACCATGTAATGATGTAAAATAGATATAAAAGATAATAAAGAAAACAAATGCATAATACGAGGGGTATAAAGTATCATATGAAACGAATTGAGAGATATGATGCTAAGTACACTTCCTATCTTCTTTTCTAAGAGCAATAGAAGATCAAAATTATCCTGATCATGAAGAGTAACAACATGAGGTTCATTAACAAAAGAGTTTGAAACTAGAGTTGTTGATAATGATTGACATGGTGGCACACATGTAGCCTGATCTTTTTCACATTGAGTAAGTCTTTAGATTAGTGCTCTCTAGTTGTCCACCAATGCATGGTTGTGCCATCTCAACACAATCTTGTTCCTCCACTCCTTCAATAGACTCTTTTTTGTTCCTCTCGATGTAACTAGGGAAAAGAAAAACCACAACTTTTAATTATGAAATGTCAACATCTCTTCTTCAATATGATTCTCCTTTGACGAGATAGAGTTGATAAGGGTTAAAAAGGATGCAGTATTTCAAGAAATACTTTGTAGGTGCAAGCAAGGATCATAGCATTTGTAGCTACTATGGGAAGCAAAATTGCAAATAAAACTACATTCAAATGCTTTGGGATTCAACATCTAACTGGCAAGACAGAACACGCATACGCAAAGATTTTGTGGGGAAGAGAAGAAACTCTGGGACGGTCAAGGAGAAGATAAATGAGAGTCTTAAATTTAAGAGTACTACATGGCATGCAATTAATGAGGTAAGTCACAGCAAGAACAAGCTCAGTCCAAAAAATTAATAAGAACATCCATAATAAACAAGAGATTACATACTACCTCAAAGATGACGATTCTTGCATTCATCTACTCCATTATGTTTTATAGTACCAATTACCAAAATAGTTCGTTTGATGTATAATACTGTGATCATCAAGGTAGGCCCTAAAAGCTCTATCCATGTATTCAATCCCATTATCACTATTATTATGTTGATTTTAGTGTCAAATTGAGTAATAACCATTTTATGAAAATATTTATAAAGAGAAAAAATTTACAAAATAAACCTATGTGACATAAGAATAACAATTAATACAAGTGATAGACCACTGATAACTATAAAAGAAGGTGATAGGGGAAGGACCACACATCAAAAGGGGCTATCATATAAGGATAATACTTAATTAAGTAAAAACTTTTCTAAAACTTCAGTAGATGGATAACCAATCACCGGTTCTATTGATCAGGTAAATGAAGGGTTGAACAAGTTACTGCTTGAAGAGCTTGATCAAATAACAAAGGTAAAAGGGAGCAAAGAGGTGCAGAGAGAAGGGATTCGAACCCCCAACACCATTGTTCGTAGTCATGTGCTCTAATCCTCTAAGCTATAGCCCCCCTAATCTCTACTGGATTTGTTCCTTAGAGTACCCTAAATGAAAAGGAACCTTTGCTCTCTATAGCCATTTTAGGTTAAGATGTGAAAGTGCGTTTATCTCTATAAGAATGGTGCGTTTCGAGGTGTGAAGTGGGAGAGAAAGGATGTCATGATTTGGGTTTTGAATAAGATGAACTTTTCATTATTTTCATATTGAAAAAGTAATAAAAATGAGTGGTGTTAAGTTTTTTATCATCCTGGCATCTAGCTATTTTCTTACCATATCGTATGAGTCATACCATGAAGCTATAGGAAACAGTGATTGAACATCGTTTAAGGTTAACAACAATAATGTTACATAATTAATTTGGTTTTATTCCCAATAGATCTATGGAATCAATCCACCTATTGAGGAGATTAATAGAGTATTATCGAGAAAAGAAGAAATATCTTTATATAGTTTCTTGACTTAGAAAAGGCATATGATATGGTGCCTAGAGATATCATATGATGGGCATTAGAGAGAAAAAGAATGATAAATGGGTACATTGATATGATAAGAGAAATGTGTGATGGAACTACCAAAACAATTCGATCACCCGCAGGAAAAACAAGTGAATTTTCGATTACAGTAGGATTACACCAAAAATCGCCTTTGAGTTCTTATTTCTTTGCCTTAGTTATAGATGAATTGCCTAGATATATTCAGTATAATATTTTATGGTGAATGTTGTTCGTTAATAATAGTGATGATATTGATGATATTGTTGTAATAGATAAGATTAGGAGTGAAGTTAATGTTAAGTTATAAATGTGGAAAGAAATTTTGGAGTTGGAAGGGTTTCGAATAAGTAGGAATAAAATTGAATATATAAAATATAATTTTAGCATTAATAAGAGTATTAATAGTGAAAAAATAAATATTCAAAACCTAAAAATTTTTAAGGGTAAATATTTTCATTATCCATATTCAATTATTAACAAAGATGAAGGGATTGCAAATGATGAACTCATAGAATTAAAGTTGGTTGGCTCAAGTGGAGGGGTGTTTCTGGCGTTCTATGTGATCGACAAACACCTACAAGATTAAAAGAAAAATTTTATAGGACAGTTAGCTATTACATCAACGATTCTGTATGGATCAAAACATTGGATTGCTAAGAAAGATTACATAACTAAGTTGAGTGTTACTAAAATGAGAATGTAAGGTGAATTTGTGGTAAGACTAAAAAATATAAAATTAGAAATGAAAAAGATTCGTAGAATAATAGGGGTCGCACCAATTGAGGACAAGTTGAGCGAAAATGGATTAAGGTGGTTTGGATATACAACGTAGATTAGTTAATGCAGTAGTTAAAAAAAAACGAGAAGATTATGAGTAATCGAAACATTAGGTGGAGGGATAGACCTAATTTGATATGGAATGATGTATTAAGAAAATATATGAACTTATTGAAACTAACTGAAGATATAATCCTTAACAAAGCAGAATGGTATAAAAAGATTCATGTAGCTAACCCAAATTGATTCGAACAAAGGTTTGGTTTGGTTATCATCACTACAATAGAGTTTAACGATCAAGTTCATGATGGATTGGTGTTGTTCCTCTATGCTCAGGACACCAGAGTATCAAAGCATGAATAAAGAAAGGCATGAGAGCAAAGCATATTGACTAGTGATTGTGAGGCCTCAATTATTGACTTGAGGAGACACCAAAAACCTCTACCCTTCCATCCCTTAGTTAGAGGGGAAGGGCAGAGATTTTGGTTCTTTCATGCTGTCAAAGAGTTAGAACAATGAAATGAAATGGTGAGTGCCTAATCGAATTGATTGGGTCATGTATGAACAAGGTTCAAGTCATGAGATGATCATATTAGGGCGATCCTTTTGTTGATTGATGCTCCTATCATACTCGTAGTCTATGAAGGAGAACCAACTATGTAGCATCTACATAAAAAATCAAGTATTGTATATGTCAATAGTCCGCTCCTTTGTATGAACTATTTGTAATAACGAACTTGCAAAAGGACTCTATTTATGATAAAGAGATTCGTCGTTCCTGACCATGCTTCATTTTAATTTTATTTGAATAAGTAAGAAAGTTTTGTCTTGGATTGAGTGGGGATAACATTTCTCTTTTGAATGTTCATGGAGTTTGAAAAATCCAAACATCTCAGAGATAAATAGAAAGGTAGAAATTTATTGAACGAATCTCACTCCTTCACATACATTAGGAGTCCATTGATGAGAATGGGAAGGGGAAAGCTTGAACCTAATTGCTACAGTGATTAATATGAGCGTAGTTGAAATTCTTGGAGAATTATACATTTGTGTATTGATAAGACCATTCACTATTTCTTGAAGCTCGATCCCTCACTTGGATGTTTATATAGCCAGGAGAAACCCTGAACCAGAATAGAAGAGCTTGCCCCACCCATGAGTAAATATTTCATTAGACCGTACATTTTTCTTGGTATATCCAGATAATAGGTAGGAGCAAAACTGATACATACATGTTGGGGCTAATAAGATAATTATTAAATTGTTACCACAAAAAAATGTTCCTCCTAAAATGTCCCCTACTTTTTGTTTTGATGATCGATTCAATCTCTAATAAAAAATAATAAGCATGTTTAGTAATAAGCATAACAGCCCTACTGTTTTGATAAATAGAAAAATCCATGGTTAGTTTTTTGAAAAATTTCCAAACAAAAAATTTCAACAAAATCTTTCAATTTCTTATTTTACTATGTTTAACTCCATGTATTCCTTTATTTGTAGAGTATATTGAATGTACAAAAACTTGGTCTAACATTCCTGGGAAAATAGATTTTGCGATTATATCGGTAATAATCGGGCAAAAAATGGGGTTATTTAGGGCATGTTCAATGGATTCAATGGATAACATGAATGTAATAGCGATTGGATGGGCAGAACACCCTAACTTTAAAGATAAAGATGGGCAAGAACTTTTTGTACATCGTATGCTTACTTTTTGGTAACATTTCCAGTTGTTTTGTTGGATGGCGACAAAATTTTTAAAGTCAACGTTCCCTTTCTTTCGAAGAGCAAAATCGAAGTATAGTGTCAAACAAGAAGGTGCAAGTGTTGAGTTCTATAGCAGTGAACTCAAGGGAGTCAGTTATAGTGACCCCTACTAGTGTGGAAAAAAATAAACTTGACGTGTTCAATTGAGCGAAACTTTTGAATTAGATCATGCTACTTTGAAGTCCAATGGTGTTTTGTGTAGTAGTCCAAGAGGCTGTTTACTTTGGGGCATGCTTCATTTTCTTTGCTCTTCTTCTTCGAGCTCATTTGGCTTTGTGCTAGACCCTATTCAGAGATGTTTTTGCACACTAAGGGCTCCTTCTCCTTCTCCTTCTTCAAACTTCAATTCATAATTTTCGTAGAGAAATCTTTGATCAAGGATAGGACCAGATTTGTTTTGCATCATATCTAAGGGATTCCTTGGTTCACGCAAATGAAGCAATATTATTCCATCATTATCAAACCGACTGCAATCTTTTTTTATATGTGGATCCCACCATATCGCTTTCTACTTCTAATAGGCCATGAATTAGATCAGAATCATTTTTAATGAGTTCATAGAAAGTGATCCCAGGTTTTTTCACCAGGTTCGTGTAAAGATCAAAGATATTGAGCAATTGATTTAGTAAAACAACTCATAAAGAAGAATTGTTAATTTATTTATGCTTGTTCTAAGTTCAAAGTACCATTTGTACAATAGGAATCCCCTTTGTTACATGATTTCCTCTTCATATAGATAGATATAAGATCTATAGGATAATCCCCTTTGTTACATGATTTTTTCTTCATATAGATAGATATAGGATCTATAGAGCAATTACGTAGAAGTATATTTTTGTGTAACAACCCTTCTTATCTTGTAAAAAAGGGTCCCATGATCCTAAACCAATCTTACCTCAGATTGCAATTCTCATGTTTGTCTATGAAGAGCGGACCGGATTATATTAGATATAATTGATTTCTTCTAGGTAATACTAAGCGATAGGGCCTCATTTGTAAGTGTTACAAGATCTCGTGCATCGGAACCCGTGGTTATAGACCCGAATCCATTTGTATGGGACATTTTTTTTTCCAAATGAAATCTCTTAGCATATAAAAGAGTGAAAAATTTCTTTCGTTGTTGTGGAATAAGAAGCCTTTGTATCTTATAGCATGTATTTAATTTATTCGGAACTATTAGAGTATGATCCACTTTTTGGATAATATGAGTTGAAGCAATAACAAGAATATTTCTAGTGGAACATCTTTCAAAATCCCAGGCTTCTTAGCTGCAGGAACAGGGCACAAATCCTCCAAAATAGAATGAGTTCACAATTACTACCACAAGAATGCTGCCCGCTCATCACTTAATGCTATTTATTCTTGGATCCTAGGGGAATTCACCACATTCTTTCTGGCCTTTCTTTCTATTGAAGAAAAGATGATCTCGTGCTCTGAAAGAAATGAAGACAATGGACCCTATAGCAAATTCATTCTGTTCCCGAAATACACAATGCATATGAAAAATATTCCAGCAATTTTTTTTAAAAAAGTGAGACTATAAACAGAATGAAGGTTAGTAGAAAACCTTTGAACTTGAATAAGAAAAGAAAGGGAAATGGTTGGAGAGCAACTAGTGAATTTTATTCACGAGATGGAAAATAAAAATCCATTGGCTACTCTTGCCTTATCCTTACTGAAAACATGCAGAGTAAGAGTTGTAAAGAGATAATCAACCTGTAATATGGTTAATAGCACTATAGTCTATGATCTAAGGAATAGAAGAAGTGCCTATAAACAAAATTCCATTTTGCTTCCATCAAAATGACAAACACGTTTCAATTTTCAGGTAAATGACAAAACATTAATAGAAGATTGAAATTTCAATGCTTCAATGAAACACACCAAAATATACTGTAACACATCAAAATGGACTAAACAAGATAGTTTGAGAACAACAAACAAAGATCTTAAATTTATTAAGCAATTATGATCAAATCAATTGTTACAAACTTACGGTAAAGTACTCTTTTTATATAGATTGTTGCTAATATTATTACTATTAGAATTTTTTATTTTATTTTTATATTTATTCCCTTTTGGTTCTTACATTTTTATGTAATAATAAAATATTTGACATTATTTCCACTTTCTAGTGTTTTGTTTTAACATTGATCCAATTCTAGCATAAATTTCTATAATCTAAGACTCTAAAATGAATATATAGCTGTTGAAAATGTTCAATTGTTGATTTGTTGGCCTTAAACACAAAATAACATACTTCAGTTTATATTTATAATTGTTTCTTATGTTTTCAATATTTTCTTCATTCCTATCATGTTTTCTAAATGTTTTCATTTTCGAACTAGCCAAATCAATTCATTGAACGGGATTTTAATCCTTGCTAAGTACTTGCTAGGATACCTATGCGAGCAAAAGAGACGATGTAGTGGAAGTAAAAGTTGTAGATGGAGGGCCAAGCCTAACTGTCTTACGCTTGAGAGTTTTCAACTCCTAAAAAAAAGTACCAATACCAGTAGCCTCAGTCATAGGAGTATGGGAAGGAACCAACAGTAGACGTAGACACAACATGAGACTACGATAGACCATCACCCCCAACCACCAGTAATATTCTTTCGTATGTTGTGCCTTTCCACAATGATCACATCACAGAAGATCACGCTATATGAGACCACTCTTCTTACTAGGCTTTTGATGATTAGGATTACCATCCTGAGGAGTGGAAATGACAGGAAAGCAAATGGATCCTGAATCGGAATATGCACCATAGCATTATGTCTACTCTCTTCCCGCTGAACACGTATAAGCCTCTCTCAAAGTGGGAGAAGAAACGCGATCCGGGTCCTGAACTCTAACTGATCATACTCTATATTAAGGTTAGCAAAAAAAATCATAAACGCGCTATTTCTCCTCTACTTGCTGAATGGTAGCCGCATTCTGAGTGCAAACAACTTGAAAACCTTGATAATAATCAAGTTCTTGCCACAAAATCACTTAGCTTGGTGTAATACCCAGCAAGGGACTGATTGGACTGATCGAACCCACAAAGTTTCTTCTTCAACTAATATGCAATTCCATCATTATCCTTGTGGGAATAAGTATGTGCTCCTAAAGACCAAATTTTAGATGTACAGTAACAAAAAAGTAGGACCAAAAGTAGGTTGCATCAAGTTAAATAATCAAGTCATGACTAAGCATTCTGCGATTTCTAATTTTCCATGCTTCCTGTTTGGGCCCATCTGTAAGCAGTTCCTTACTAGTGCCTTTGATATATCTAGATATATCACGAACAATAATGGCTAGGCTAAAAGAGCATGACCAAAGTAAATAGTTGGTACCATCCAACTTTATTGGATAAATGTAATGTGGAGAGTTAACTCCAAGAATCCAACGCGAGTCAAGTTAGTCTCCTCACTGGTTGTGGTAGCTCTCTCCATATAAAAAATATCGAAAATAGACAAACTCTAACCAAAAGACGCCCAATTCACAGTAAAACCAACCAGATGTGTCCCAAAATCACTTGAAACAAGCACCCAACAATAGAAGCAAAAAAAAAAAAAAAGAATACTTCAGAATAACTTGAGATTGCAGTCAATACCTCAAAAACCACACAATAGAAGGCCAGAACGAGGGCTGACATGTACATTTCTCCCGTAAACATCATCAAAACTTCACAAAACACAAAAGGATACCTTGATAAATGAAAATCTGCCCTAGAGGAAGCACTAAACAGACCACAAGCTTTCTTAAAAAACAAGCCCAAATCAGATTTCTTCAAAAAGCCCCTTTTGCAAAAAAATTAAAAAATGGAACAATACTATGAAATTAATATATAAAATTGTGAAAAAAGTAATGGAAATGAGAAACATTGTTGGACGTGGGGGATTTTTTTTTGGATTTTTTTGGCGAATTACCAATAGAAATTAAAAGATACGAAAATCAGATTGTAGAATCACATCTTCAAGAAAACGATGAGCGATTAAGGATCGATGTTCTGGTACCAAGTTTGAAGTTGTGGATAAAGAGTGAAGGAGAAGGAGAAAAGAATAAATAGAGGAAAAGTTTGACGGTGACAAAAGAGAGGAGAGACAAAATAGAGATTCTCTTCCTCACATCTGTACTTATATCAAAAGAGTGCCAAGTACAAAAGTATCTTTAAAGTAACACGGAAAATAACTGAACACTTTGGATGTTTTTAATACGATGAGCGATTAAGGATCGATGTTTTGGT